>JACATO010000020.1:1110000-1154084 GCA_018389105.1 Nautilus pompilius | reverse complement strand
GCACTTTTTTTCTGGGTCGGAAGCGCCGCCTTGTAGTTGGCGTCGTAAGTCGCCGGGAAAATTGGCGCGTGTCAGAGCCGACTCCTGACTCACGCCGAACGCCTCTCGTTGTTCTCCGCCGTCGGAGCGGACAACAACAACAAAAAAAAAATGGCTGTTCTTCGAACGGCAATTTCCCGTGGCGGCCGCGTTAATTCGGAGGAAGCCGGAGTTCACGCAACGGCGGGTATCTAAAATCACAGCTGACACACAGATTGCTACCTACCCGAGCTCTCCCCCATCCGTCTTCGCCGACAACTGGCCGAAACCAACCACCTTTTGGCTGACTGACTTCTTGTTCTCTTGGTTCCCTTCTCTTCCTTCCTTCCTGTCGAAATTTCCATCTTTTGTCATATATATCCGCATTATTTTTAACCTCGTTAACTTTAATCCATTTGTTTATTAAAAATCTGCGTTAACTAAACTCCGATCGTACGAGACACAGGCCCTGGTAAAGGATCACGCGGTACGGACAGCGAACTCGTGGAGCCACCAAACGGCCTGAGAGTAACAAGCCGAGACATGCTGAACCCCTTCCCGTCCGGAAATCGAGATTCGGCTCTCCGGGTTCATCACCGACATATGTCTCCGTTTTATTTTCTACCTGTTTTTTTTTAATTTTTTTTATTAATTTTTATGTGAGCGACGTGAAAGAATTCGGTTTACACAAGTTCGTGCATCTCACCAAAAAGAAAAAGAAGACGCATCAATGAAAAACATCTTTCATGTTATCTAATTCTTCATAACATAACATGAATTATATAGATACTTAGGTAAACAAACCATAAATATAAACTGGAGAACCCCCGGATGGGAGTGAAGTGAAACGAAAATGAGTTAAGTTTTAGATTAGATATATTGGAATTTCATACTTAATATTATCGTAATAATATAATACTAGCAATATTTTTTAAAGGTAAGTGATTCATTAATACATAAAACAGTTTTGAAAACTTACTTATAAATATAGGCTTTAGATTATACTTACTAACAAATTAAGAATGTCTTTGTTCAGTGTTGTCTACACAGATTAAACTGGACAACAAAATGAAACTTTTTGTCTGCCACTGAGCAAAATGTGGGTGATCTTAGCTAAATTTTGGGTGCTGATTTCAAATCTGAGCTAAGAATTTGACGTCAAGCAGGTTTTTGAGATATGCATAAGGAGGAATTTCATTACTAACGCTATATTATGGCTTATGTTATATGGACTATATAAAGCTTGAACAACAATATTTGGTATTCAAATGTTTAATGTGAAACATATTTACCATGATCAGACAACAGATGCATTAGAAAGACTGATAAAAGCAGTATGGAAGATATGGAATGCATTTAACTTACATAGTAGGTACATTCCAAATGTTCAAAACTGTTTCAGACGCTTGTTCTTGCACTTATGTGAGGTATCAGTCTCCCCTTGGAGGAACCAACAGTAATCATCAATCATGGGTTTGAATTTGCCCTGATATCTACTTTGCATCACCATTATGTCTTGGTGGAACCTTTCACCATGCTCATCACTGACAACCCCGAGATTGGTTGGAAAAAATCATGATGCGAATGCAGAAAATGCATCTTTAGAGATATCCTGGTCCTCATTTGCTGATACACCATTAGAATGTTTTCCACATACTCAGCATAGTGCTCAGCTCTATTTTTGCCAAGAAAGTTCTGTACAACTAAAATAAATGCTTCCCATGCTGCAGACTCCAGTGGGTTCAGCTTATTTTTTGAACCCGTCATCACTCATGAGTTCTCGAATTTCTGGCCCCACAAAAATTCCTTTTTTGAGTTTAGCTTCACTTTTGTCAGCACCAAACTTCTATCATAGTTTACTTGAAGCCATCACCGTCTTTATCCATGGCTTTGACAAAGTTTTTTGTAAGGCTGAGTTTGATTTGAAGTGGTGGAAGGTAGCCATTCTGAGGGTCTACCAATGGCATATGTTACACATTGTACCTGCCAACTATAGGTTCCTGTCGCATAGGCCAGTCTTTCCGAGTGTAATGGCTGGCATCATCACGGCTGTTCCAAAGATACCAGAAATACACGTGTTTTGTGTACTCTAGCTGCAATCCGAGGAGGAGAGAAATAATTTTGAAATCACCACAAATTTTCCATTTATGATCTGAATAACTCGTCATTTTCAAAAGGAGTTTCATCGACTCATATGTCTCCTTCAAGCCAACTGCATAAGCTATAGGAACCGAAGGATTTTACTTACCATGATGTAACAGCACAGCTTTAAGGATTAGTTTGCTACAGTCTATGAATAACCTTCATTCATCAGTCACATGCCATAACTAAAAAACGTGACGTCCAAGAGCAAAAATGTTTTCAGATTTGTAACCAGCGTGTGAAATACTACAAAGTAATCATGATAATGTTCCTGTGGCAAAATCATCGTTGGCCAGTGTAATTGGAGAGAATCGTAGTTTGGACTCTAGCTCAACATCACCGGAAATTAAACCGGAAACCTGTCCTACTGAACTTTCTTTCTGTGTCTCACACACGTATTATCAGAATAGCTTGACTACAGGACATAACTATTTTTCGGCTCATCGTATGTTATTCCAACTATACAGTGCAGAATGTTGATTAGAAACTTTAAGAATTATGCAATAAATTGTGCGATCCTATCAGAAGTGTCATCGCTAATTAGGCTTCAGTGCTAAAGTTACTAATCAAAAATTATAGAATAAATAAAATAAATAGTTACAGTGTATTTTGATATCTCCACTTCGGAACGGAAGTAGAAAAAAGTGACGTCAGAACATAAGAATGCCAGATAACTCTATTCCCAATTATGGCGCCCACATTGTCGTTTGTGTTCTTCTTCACTGGAGATCTATAAAGCAGCATCTAAAAATATGTTTCTTAAATATTCAAATTCACCGGATTTATCTTTGACTTAATAATAAAATAAGTTATGACACACAAAAAATGTTGTTGAGTATTTTCAAGAGTTTTCAGCTGAACTCATAAATTATTATTTTTTTAATTCCATTTTCTACGTTTGCTAATTTCTAAAAACCTCCTTAATAAAAACAGAGACAGTCTTCTTTCCCTTACCTTTCTTGACCATTGATGTCTATTGAGTTCTAAAATAAATGAAGCATGAATAAACATTTATCTGGAAACAATGAAATGCATTTAGTAATACGGAATAGTGCGCGTAAAAGACATTTCCATTCTGTCGACCTAGAGAGTAAATCACCGGATTTGGATAACTCGCGTCAATTCAGCAAGGCAGGAGAGCTCCTATCTTTTGTATACGTCCCGGAGTACACCAACCAACCACTACTGTTCCCAACAAATCTAGCGTCACGAAGATAACGCATTTCTCACTTTCATTTGTTGCTCATAGACTATTTTTCCAACGAGAAGTAAAAAAAAAAAAAAAATATTCAGTAATATCCACTCATCATAAATTTGCGAGCATGTAAAATTAGATACCAGCTACTGCATAGGCGCTTCTATTGAACATCCGTTATTCATTAACATTCGTTTGTTGCAGGGTGGTGACATATAAATAAAAAATCCGGAGGATTATTAGATAAATCAGGACTTGGGAGCTTGCAGTCGTTTCTATTATTTTGTCGCGTCAGAAGGACAATGGTGAATCCTGGGCCATCATGAACATAAAGCTAGCTCGGCTTGCGCTCGTATTGACCACTTCTCCCGGTGTCCAATAACGCCGGACATGTTTTACAATTGAAAATTATTTATATATATAAAATGTTATGTAGCAGCCACAGCTGCAAGCTAAACGATGACATTAACTTCATTATTTATACTTGACAGTCTTATGCAGCTCACGTTTACAAAATCAAAATATCGGAACAAATGACGAATTCTTTTTCCCCATAGAAACTCAAGGCATCGCGCAAAAAGATCGATATCTCTCATCTCTCTCTCTCTTCATCTCTATATCATCATCTCTCTCTCTCTCTCCTCTCTCTCTCTCGCTCTCTCTCTCTCTCTCTCTCTCTCCTCTCTCTCTCCTCTCTCTCTCTCTCTCTCTCTCTCTCTCTCTCCTCTCTCTCTCACTCTCTCACACACAACACACAAAGGTATAGATAAACTATATTATTATATAAATAATTATCTAAATAAATGAAATTTAATGAAGGAACAAATGCTTTAAGGCAGCCTATTTTAGGTAAAATACAGTAACAATGCTGCCATCTGCGGTCTAATTTATAAAAATTGTCGGTGTTCTCTGAGTCACTTAGAGTTATTATTATTTTGTTAACAAAGTTTGCATGCCTTCATAACTGCCTAAATTAGTGGATGTGTAGTGATTATGCTCAATTTACGGAAACTAGTATTTATATTTCTCAGAACTTTTATAAGCTGAGATGATTTTATGCCACCACGCAGGCAATATATCGCACTATGTTTTACTTTGTTATTATTATTATTATTATTATTATTATTATTATTATTATTATTATAGTATTATTATTATTATTATTTTATTATTATTATTATTTATTATTATGATTATTATTATTATTATTATTATTATTATTAATTATTATTATTATTTTGTATTATTATTATATTATTATTATTATTATTATTATTATATTATTATTAATTATTATTATTAGTTGTTGTCAATGAAGTTTTAGGAATTTTTTTTACTTAGTCAAATGTGCACATAATTTATTGCTTCCTCCTGCCGGCTTCTCCATCGTCGTCGTCATCATCTAAATATACTATTCAAATTACAACAAGAAAGGTTTCTTCCCAACACTGTAAGTAAACGGAGAATGTGTTCATATAACAGAAGAAATTTGTGTTTAGTTCTTAGCATAATTTCCACCTTATGTTTGAAGAATTAGGGTACGTTTAATATCCAAAAATTGTCTAATTCTGTTATCATTAGCAGATATTGAAGGTAAATCTTATTTAAATTCTAAATTTTTCAAATCTAAAACCCTGCAGGGGATTTACGATGGGGACCGCTCAGGTTTGGCGAAATTTCCATAGTAAGATCTCCTCTCGCTCTTCCGTACCCTAGGCCTTCTCCAGATACCCAGATGTCCGTCCACAGAAAAACAAACGTTCTATTTGAATCTTTTTATTTAGGAATGTCAAAGAGTAGATCTGACGATAGGGTTGCTGCACCGTCATCACATCCACACAGCTAGATGTCCCTGCCAACGTAGCCCAACCACGGGCGCCATAAGAAAGAGGGTGAGATCACAACCCAAACAGTCTGGGAGCGAATAAACGAATTATACCGAAATATTATTTTCCCATATTGTTAAGGTACCTTCCCCTCACGTTGTAAACACGCTCACGTATCCCCTCTGCCTAAAGCAGATTATCCATCTAACTGTTATCCTGTTGCTCCAACTCCTATCTTTCCTAAAGTCGTGGAAACTATCAACACCGACCGAGCAGCTTCAGTAATTCTTCGAATTTCCTGTTTTGCATCATAATTATCAACGTGGCGTTCGTCAGGTTAGATCCACTGATTTGCTTGCTTGCGCCACTATCTGTTGGTCTTCTGTTTTGAAGTCTTTAAGAGCGAGTCGTGCAGTTGCACTAAACAAATCCAAACTCCTAGCTAAATACTCTTTTATAGCATTCGCTCTTCCCTCAACACCTGAATCTAAAGCTTTCTTACAGGATGCTTCATTTCTGTTTGTGTAAATGATGCGCTCCTCTCCAGTCGTCTCTTCACTAACCGTTGTGTTCCCCAAGGCTCTGTCATTTCACTTGTTCTGTTTCTTCTCTTCATTCAAGATCTGTCTACCACAAAAATTCTAACCAGTTTTTGGTTGACGATTTCACTTTGCGTCAAATCTAATCTGTCTTCTTCTCAATCTGCCTCTATTTACATTGCCAATTCATCTAACTCCAATAAGTGATTCTATCATGGAATGCTGCTGAGTTAATCTTGTTTAATTCATTCATTCTAATCCATGATCCCTACGATCCGACATCGGCGCATAAGACAAGGAGGAGGTTATAGCCGTGTCTTTTCGAAAGAAGCCTTTACTATAACCCTTCGTATTTAGATGTGGGAGTAAACCGAGGCCGAAGAATGCCCTCGTGGCCGGCTGGTGAAAAGCTATGCCAGGGAGGTCCCACGAGTCGAGCGACGCGTTCTGCTTTCTATTAGGAATCACGCGAGATCGCGAAGGCGCCGAGAATTGTCAGTTTCAGAGTATGGGCGCTACTTCTTCTCTGGTGAATGTAAGTGCCGCCCCTAAACCACCTCGCGGAGTGACGTCCGGACGGAAGTTGGTAAAACGGCGGGCAGTTCTCTCTAAGTAGAAGAGCCCGCTGTTGCAGACAGCGATCGCGCTACTTAAAGGGGAGGAGCAAGAACTGAGCATGGACAGACATTAAGGGCCCTCCCTGCCCGATCTGTTTACACCTTCGATGAACACGTTTGGTTAGGTGTCTAATACGGTCATCATCGACTTTCAGTTTGTTTGTTTGTTTTGTTTGTTGTTTTTTTTTTCTTTTCAAACAGGTAAAACATAAACGGGTAATCGAACAAACCCTCAGCACGCTGGACTCGGCGTGGATTATTCCGGCAGGGACCTCTACAATGGCTTCGGTTCCAATGGGTGTTTTTTGACACGGAACCGGACTATGAGCGAAAAGAGCGGAGTAAAGCAGCAGCATGGGGAAAGTATAGAGAGAGAGAGAGAGAGAGAGAGAGAGAGAGAGAGAGAGAGAGAGAGAGAGAGAGACCAGGTTGTGGGCAGAGAGATGTGCTTTTTAAGTATCTTTTAACGACGCGTGGCGTATCGGATATCGTGTCAGTTCTAAGATCGATAAATCTAAACATACACGTTATTCGGAATGTTTGAACTACTAGTGGCGGATCCGAATTCAGAAGGCGCTGATGTGAGAGAGAGAGAGAGAAGAGAGAGAGAGAGAGAAGAGAGAGAGAGATGGGGAGAGAGAGATGGGAGAGAGAGAGAGAGAGAGAGAGAGAGAAGAGAGAGAGAGAGAGAGAGCTCGGAGCTAGAGAAGAGATGGGGAGAGAGAGAGATGGGAGAGAGATAGAGAGAGAGGAGAGAGATAGGAGCTCTAGAGAGAAGAGTGAGAGAGAGCTTCTGGGAGATGATAGGGGGGAAGTGGGATTTCCTTGAATGTTCCCTCGAAACCGGCTAAATGGGTGATTTAGATTATTGAACGTAATTTCCTGTCTGCCTCAGTTAATAAAGACCACGATGTCAGAAAAAAAATAACTCAACCTATAGTGGCGACGATCTTAATTTTATTTTGATTATTATCGATCAATACCGTCTACTGTTTTGTCTGCGTGTGCGTCACTCGAGATCTTCCGATACTAAAAATACTTATAGCAACTTCTCATTGATTTTTTTTTAAAAGTCTTAATAAAAAGGGAAAACTTAACGACCTTTTCTAAAATAAAAGTAATCACCATTTTTTTTTAAAAAAATTTTTCAGAAAGTGCAATACTTCTTTAACCCTTTGTATACCACCTGGGTTGCATCTGTACCCCATTAGTCTTCAAACTCGATTTACTGAACACAGGTTGAGCCATAGGTCTGACATACAGTACCTCCCTTACTAATATAACTCTTTGTAATTACAAATTCGTACATGGCTTCAATCTCTCTTGGTTTGCATTGCGAGTTCCTTTACTAAGTATGGAGCCAGTTAGTTCTGTAGTAATACTGACTGGTGCTTCTAGGCTGGCGTGGTTATATAACCGAGGTAAAATCTGTCCCCAGGTTAAGTATAAATAGTTGTTGTTATTGTTCTAATGTCTGCGCTAAAGTAAACGGAAACAAGTCTCCTGAATATTGCCATTTTTACCGTCCAAACTTTGGAATGGAAACTCTAAAATACAACAACTAAATTCCGGGTTAGGGCCTAGAAGACCTGTCAGGTGGTTTTACCGCCATCATGGATCAGCTGTCAACCTTAGAAATGGCGATGTAACTTGGACATTTAAAATTCAACTTTTGTTAAATCTGTTTATTTTTTAAAATAATCATTAGATTTTTTTTTGCTGTGTTGCGTTAGATATTTGGAAAGCTTCTAAGATATATATTTAAAATTCAGTTAATTTTTGTTGTTTTTTCATATAAATTTTCGCACAGATAATAGCACCACTCCACGGGGTATCATGTGGTTCTAAAGCTTTCAGGGGTCTGTCATGTAAAACCGCGGCTTTAGATGATACAGCTTTGTTACTTTTTACTTTCTTCAAAGACGGCGAACAAGGAAATCCTTCCCATCTATCACAGATACGAGCTGTCTGTTCGAAAAAGAAGCATGACAGATTCCGTGATAAAATTATCCCAGCCTCAAGTATATATATTTTTTTCTCTTTTATAACGTGACTTAGTGAGCACGCCTGATCAGATTGTGCACATAATTAATTGTGTACTTCTAAAAGAAATACAATACTGAAGAACTGTGCAAAATATATTTCAATCTTCTGTTAACAAATGCTTTTATTTTTTTTTTTTGTCTACGTCAGCCTCCCGGGGCTCTTAATAACCATTCTACATCCACGGCCAAAAGTTTTGCATCACCTGAGAAATAACAATAGCAAAATCTGTCTTTAAATCAGACTTTTACAACTTGACACAGCACCAAAGACCAGTTCTGACGGAGTCACGAGTGACGTCATGATTTATAAGATCTTTACGGAAATCAGCTATTTAAACGTTGGATTTCAGACTGCCACATTCCACGATCTTGGTCACTTTACCCTGACCTAGGGAGAAAACCACTAAGTATTCACTTCATCAAATTAACGTAACGTTATTATGCAAATTAATCAGGCCTGATTTGACTTTTTAAGTATTATTATTTTAGTTGTTTAGATGGTGTGAGCGGTTAACATTTAGACATCGAAGATTTGGAGGAGAATTTTACCGTTTAGCAATAACTGTTAACTGACAACACATTTAAAGTCGCGCTGGAATCTGTTAATAAGTACAAACAATACACTGCATAACTAAAATCATTTTTCTTTATAAACACCGACACGAGTCCTAGTTCTAGTAGATGTCGTGCTGTGTGCTACCGGATTGTACGACATAGTTCTAGTAGATGTCGTGCTGTGTGCTACCGGATTGTACGACAGTTCTAGTAGATGGCGTGCTGATTGTACGACATAGTTCTAGTAGATGTCGTGCTGTGTGCTACCGGATTGTACGACATAGTTCTAGTAGATGTCGTGCTGTGTGCTACCGGATTGTACGACAGTTCTAGTAGATGGCGTGCTGATTGTACGACATAGTTCTAGTAGATGTCGTGCTGTGGGCTACCGGATTGTACGACATAGTTCTAGTAGATGTCGTGCTGTGTGCTACCGGATTGTACGACACAGTTCTAGTAGATGTCGTGCTGTGTGCTACCGGATTGTACGACACAGTTCTAGTAGATGTCGTGCTGTGTGCTTACCGGATTGTACGACACAGTTCTAGTAGATGTCGTGCTGTGTGCTACCGGATTGTACGACATAGTTCTAGTAGATGTCGTGCTGTGTGCTACCGGATTGTACGACATAGTTCTAGTAGATGTCGTGCTGATTGTACGACATAGTTTCTAGTAGATGTCGTGCTGTGTGCTACCGGATTGTACGACAGTTCTAGTAGATGGCGTGCTGCTGATTGTACGACACAGTTCTAGTAGATGTCGTGCTGTGTGCTACCGGATTGTACGACACAGTTCTAGTAGATGTCGTGCTGTGTGCTACCGGATTGTACGACATAGTTCTAGTAGATGTCGTGCTGTGTGCTACCGGATTGTACGACAGTTCTAGTAGATGGCGTGCTGATTGTACGACATAGTTCTAGTAGATGTCGTGCTGTGGGCTACCGGATTGTACGACATAGTTCTAGTAGATGGCGTGCTGTGTGCTACCGGATTGTACGACAGTTCTAGTAGATGTCGTGCTGATTGTACGACATAGTTCTAGTAGATGTCGTGCTGTGTGCTACCGGATTGTACGACATAGTTCTAGTAGATGGCGTGCTGATTGTACGACATAGTTCTAGTAGATGTCGTGCTGTGTGCTACCGGATTGTACGACAGTTCTAGTAGATGGCGTGCTGATTGTACGACACAGTTCTAGTAGATGTCGTGCTGTGTGCTACCGGATTGTACGACACAGTTCTAGTAGATGTCGTGCTGTGTGCTACCGGATTGTACGACATAGTTCTAGTAGATGTCGTGCTGTGTGCTACCGGATTGTACGACAGTTCTAGTAGATGGCGTGCTGATTGTACGACATAGTTCTAGTAGATGTCGTGCTGTGGGCTACCGGATTGTACGACATAGTTCTAGTAGATGGCGTGCTGTGTGCTACCGGATTGTACGACAGTTCTAGTAGATGTCGTGCTGATTGTACGACATAGTTCTAGTAGATGTCGTGCTGTGGGCTACCGGATTGTACGACATAGTTCTAGTAGATGTCGTGCTGTGGGCTACCGGATTGTACGACAGTTCTAGTAGATGGCGTGCTGATTGTACGACACAGTTCTAGTAGATGTCGTGCTGTGGCTACCGGATTGTACGACATAGTTCTAGTAGATGGCGTGCTTGTGCTAACCGGATTGTACGACAGTTCTAGTAGATGTCGTGCTGATTGTACGACATAGTTCTAGTAGATGTCGTGCTGTGGGCTACCGGATTGTACGACATAGTTCTAGTAGATGTCGTGCTGTGGGCTACCGGATTGTACGACAGTTCTAGTAGATGGCGTGCTGATTGTACGACACAGTTCTAGTAGATGTCGTGCTGTGTGCTACCGGATTGTACGACACAGTTCTAGTAGATGTCGTGCTGTGTGCTACCGGATTGTACGACAGTTCTAGTAGATGTCGTGCTGATTGTACGACATAGTTCTAGTAGATGTCGTGCTGTGGGCTACCGGATTGTACGACATAGTTCTAGTAGATGTCGTGCTGTGGGCTACCGGATTGTACGACAGTTCTAGTAGATGTCGTGCTGTGTGCTACCGGATTGTACGACACAGTTCTAGTAGATGTCGTGCTGTGTGCTACCGGATTGTACGACACAGTTCTAGTAGATGTCGTGCTGTGTGCTACCGGATTGTACGACAGTTCTAGTAGATGGCGTGCTGATTGTACGACATAGTTCTAGTAGATGTCGTGCTGTGTGCTACCGGATTGTACGACAGTTCTAGTAGATGTCGTGCTGTGTGCTACCGGATTGTACGACAGTTCTAGTAGATGGCGTGCTGATTGTACGACATAGTTCTAGTAGATGTCGTGCTGTGTGCTACCGGATTGTACGACAGTTCTAGTAGATGGCGTGCTGTGTGGATTACGTTAAAGCGTTGCTATATATGCTCTGGCGTCACTTGTTGCTATTTTCGCTTTACCTGAGCTTAAAACATCACCAGGTGATCGGCCAGGTATGGATATAAAACGTTTATTTATTTATGACATGCATTTGGTGATTCGTAATTATTAATTTTCACAAAAACTGAATGATAAATAAAAGTAATATAAACTAGATCAGTTTTGGCTTCAGTTTCCCTTTTAAGAGACTTTCCAACGAACGACTGGAATAACCGCTGGCTGCGTGGAGGTAACAGGTCGGAAAAGGGTGGGCGTGCTCTGGATGAAAGAGTCTTATCTTAAAGTAACTAGAGAAATTAAAGCGATTACATTCTAGTATTGATAATATTACATTATATTATAATTAAACAACATAAAATAATAAGATATATAAAGTGACTCGCACAGCTTGTTATAACAATATTAAAGTTTATTTATTTATGAATTTATTTCTTAAACAAATGAATAAGTAGTTTAGATTACGCTTGGAGCTCTGCATAGAAAGTAGCTCTCTCTAAAAGATCAGGACAGAGAAAAAGGAGATTACAGGGTATTGCACCAAACAATTGTTAATGAAAACGTGTACAGTGTTCGCACAGCAATCAAATTATGCTAGCTTGGTGTTTCACAGATTCTTCCGCGCTACTCGGATTAGCGACCGCTTCTCTCGTCTTTGTTTCTGTCATTAACATTCAATCTCTTTTTCGTCCTAACTTTAAAATTAAAACCACTCTGTCTGATTTGCTTTTAGAAATTGTATGCACATTAATATCAGGTGGTGGGGGGGGGTTAAATAAAAAACAGGAAGAACAAAAACAACCTGGCATCAAGTGATAATTATTTGCTTTAACGAGAATTAATTAACTTCCGAAGGTTCTATTTTCGTTAATAAACTGATATTAAAAAATTAAAAGAAACCAAAAACAAATCATACATGATAACCAGTGGAAATAATAGTTAGCAGGTTCAAAATATTGAAGCCATATATTTAAAATCAATCAACAATCCGGACTTATTATGTGCATCTCGCTTAGATGATGGGAATAAATGACACTCCGAAAGTCGTGGTTTTATTGTCTGTCTCATTCATTTAGCGTGTACTCGTGTTCGCATCCCTGCACATGTATGTCTCTATTGTGCGTGTGTGAATGTGTGTGAGTGTGTTTGTATGTGTGTGAATGTGTGTGAGTGTGTGTTTGTGCGTGTGTGTATGTGTGTATTGTGTGAATGTATGCGTGTGTGTGTGTGTGTGTGAATGTGTGTGAGTGTGTGTTTGTGCCTGTGTATGTGTGTGTGAATGTATGTGAGTGTGTGAACTATGTGAGTGTGTGTATGTGTGTGTATGTGTGTGAATGTGTGTGAGTGTATGCGTGTGTGTATGTGTGAATATGTGTGTGAGTGTGTGCGTGTGACTGTGTGTATCTGTGTGTGAATATGTGTGTAAATGTGTGTGAGTGTGTGAATGTGTGAATATGTGTGTATGTGTGTGAGTGTGTGAATGTGTGCGTGTGAGTGTGTGTATGTGTGTGTGAATGTATGTGAGTGTGTGTGAGTGTATGCGTGTGTGTATGTGTGAATATGTGTGAGTGTGTGCGTGTGACTGTGTGTATCTGTGTGTGAATGTGTGAGTGTGTGAATGTGTGTAAATGTGAGTGAGTGTGGTGTGTGTGTGTGTGTGTGTGTGTGTGTGTGTGTGTGTGCGCGCGCACGCGCTTTCTTTCTGTTTCCGTAGAACCAGCGAGTCTTTTTCCATTAGCAAGGCGCCCACTAACAGATGAGACGTACAGAACATTTAAAACGTTTAACAGCCGATAAAGAACTGAAATAGGTGGCGCCTTTAATTTGCCCGACTATCGCTTATAAATCAGCTATACGATATGAACGTCTTGTCTAATGCGATTTTACTATTTTTTTTATGAAATTTCACTTCTCGCTATTTTTTCTGCTGACGGACCAATCAATCTTTCATTACACCTTCTTATCATCTAGAGAAGTGGAGAAATCCCACTGTTTTATCTGTATTAAAATCCAGCGATCCGCCCGCCCTCTGGTGCGTGTCACTGTCACTTGGCCATACAAACGTTTGGCTATAAATCTCCGGCTGGATGTGGAACGACAGGATTCGGTGCTATTCGTTATCCAAATTACAGGAGAACACGCAACAAATTTCTGATTAATTTTTTTTTTTTTTAAATCTTCGATTTTATTAGCATCTTAACTTGTGTTTGTCTGTTTGGTGGCCGAGTGTCTCTCTCGCTTTTGTTCTTTTCCTCTCGAAAATCTCGGTCATCCAGTTTCCTGGAGCCGACAGACAGCGGAGCAGACATCTTTGCGCCAGTGTGAACCAGCTGTTGGATGAGAGCAGAGACGATCACTTTAAAAAAAAATCTTTGTATGGACACTACAAAAAAAAAACGTTTCTGTAATTTTGCAGAAGATATCTCGACGTCTGGACATTAGCCATGACCGGGCGGCCCGGCTGTCCAGTGGTTAGCCTGCCAAACTTAAGGGCCAGAGTTCAAATCCCTTTCGGGATCGGCTCAGTTTGTCGTATTAGCCCCGGTGGCAACGTTTCCTCTCGCTCCTCTTCACCAGTCGGTCGAATGCATTTTTTCCGGGTGCTCCGGTTTCCTCCTACATCTAAAAATGAAGACGTTTATTAGGGCGGCCAAAGTGCGCATTGGTACGGCATAAACGCTCTCCGGAGGCTAACCGCAGCGGTATACGTCTCCCCGCCCCGAGAGTAGCCTCACTTCTAGAAACCGGCAAACGCAAACAAAGGAAAAACAATTCGCAAAATGTTTAAATAATAATGTACCTTGTCCGAGTTTCATGGCTGGTTTTGCCACTTTGAATTAAAGGGAAAAGTTAACGACCCACGGACGCCCCCTATTAGGTTCGATGCCGAACTGTAGGGAGAGTTTTAAGGAAAAGAAAACGAACTGCTCGAAGGATGGTACAGGTGAAGTGAGATACATGAAGACATTGTTCGTGAGATGGAGGATTCCACACGACAGGGAATTTTCGATAGAAACTGAGCTTTAAATATCACATTAGCGCCTGCCTAGTATAAACAAGACCTCGTGTGCCACAATGAAATTATGAACGCTTTCAACACCAAAGGGTTTTAAAGAATTAGGGATTTTTCAATAGGTAATAATAATCTGGTCGTGTGCGTGTGTGTGTTGCCCAGGTCTATTTAGAAAGTTAGATATCTGGATTTCTACACTGTTTCCGTTATAAAGAAATAATTTGTGACGCTTTACTCTAATGTTGGATTTGATCAAAACTATGGGCTTTATTTTCGGTTTTACTCGTCTTTCTCTCGAGTTTCTAGATGTACTACTTTAATTGCACTATTTTATAACCGTTCGAAGCGCCATCTGTTAGATACTAATTTAGTTGGTCAAAAGGGGCAAACGGTTCAGAACCCATAACAACCCCCCCTCTCTTTTTTTTTGTAGCCTAAAACGAACCTAGATGATTATTAAAAACCGCGGGCACATTCTGTTACTTTTTTAGTATAATTCGTCATCAAAGAAATCACAAAGCTCCGAAGCGATCGACAAAAGGGATATCAGCTCGTATAAGAGGGAGCAGGAACCGGATGCTGACGGCGGACGTCTCGTTAGTAAAACCGAGTCAGCTGATCTCCGCGATGCATTATCCTAATTTTGCAGATGGGGCGGCTTGTTTTCAAGCTTGACGGCTCGCAGTTAACACGCGGGAGGATAGGGAAAGCGTTTAACCTCGGTTTTGCTTAAAGGGTCCACTATTTCCTGTTTTGTTTCCCACACTCTCAAATACACGACCTCGCTTAGACCCCTAAAGCCGTGGGCGGAGAAGTGGAACTACACTGATGGTGATTCCGCATTTCGTTGGTAGTCCACCGCTGGACTCCCGTCAGCGTCCTCAAAAACCACGATATTTAAGCAAAATTAAATGTTTGGTGGGTAAGGAAACATGCAGGGCAAACTTACGTCTTTCTCCCTGTGTTTTGTTTGTTAATGAAGGCTACATGCCGAGACCGGTGAATTTGACGAGTCTTAACGGCCAGGCCAGGCCTAATTGATGTGGGCCTATAAAAACCGTCACGTTTTCCCATCTTAATTCTCGCCATCGGCCACAAGTGAGAAGAAATTGATCATTCAGTTCGAGTAAAACGTGTACTGCGGTCAACAAACGAACACTGTTTGTTTTGGATATCGGCACACCACACCACACCACACCACACCACACCACACCACAGCACAACACACCACACCACACCACACCACACCACACCACACCACACCACACCACACCACCAACAGACACCACACCACACCACACCACCCACAGCACACCACAGAACACTACACACAACCACAGCACAACACACCACACCACAGACACCACACCATACCACAGCACACCACAGCACACCAGACCACACCACACCACACCACACCACACCACACCATAGACACCACACCACACCACACCACAGCACACCACAGCACACACACACCACACCACACCCACACACCACACCACACCACACCACAGCACAAACACCCACACACACCATAGACACCACACCACACCACAGCACACCACACCACACCACACCACACCATAGACACCACATCACACCACACCACAGACACCACCACACAACACCACACCACACACACCACACCACACCACAGACACTACACCACACCACAGCACAACACACACCACACCACACCATAGACACCACATCACACCACACCACAGACACACACACCATACCACACCACACCACAGCACACCACACCACCCACACCACAGACACCACACCATAGACACCACACCACACCACACCATAGACACCACACACACCACACAGCACACCACACACAACACCACACCACACCACAGCACAACACACCACACCACACCACACACGAAGACATCCATGCAATCACAGGGGAGAGTTAAGCATACGGCTGTTTCTAAATTAACCCGCTTAGCAGAATGGTGGTCCGGTTGTGAGGCGGCTAGGATCGAGGGCCAAGGTTCGATTTCCGGCCGCCATCGCGACTCTGTTTGACGCAACTCTCCGGCACAGTTTCTTCTCGTTTTGCTTCACCAGCCGACCGCTTGAAAACCGCCCAGTTTGTTGTGGGTTCGTTCCTGAGTAGTGCTGGTGGACCGAGGAAGCTCGTCGCACGGGTATCCTTTTCCCCTGGAGCCATGACGGTTCCAGAAACTACTACTAGTTAACCGCGGCGCACGCCTGCTGTATTTCCACAGGTTTCCGTCTCCTTGATGCCAGTAACGTCGGGAACCTCGCATTAGTAACGTTTCCGTTGCAATTTCTTCTTTCTTCTTTTCTTAAAAAAAAATAGATTAATAAACCTATATTTCTTAGCGGGGGTTAGCCAAACGGACAATGAAGATCACGGTAATTAACCAGGAGGAGCCTCGTCGACAAACGTCTGCCCGATCGGACAGGACTCAGCGTGACTCTCATCTGAGAACAGTGCAAACGGAAGCGGAGAAGATGGCGGCGTCCTGCGCGCGTATCCGAGTTACTTCGGTGGCCGATCAGAGTAACGGTGAGGCTCCCTGCTCGGTTACTTTGGCGACTGGTCAAATCAGCGTTAACGGGAAGACTGATGAAGTCAGGGTCGCCAAAGCTAAATCGATGGTTGAGCGACTGCTGCTGACATATCTGGCTACTTAGCGAAACATCAAAATCGAACGTCTTTTATTTTGGTCAGGGGGTTGATTCGGCAGCCTATCGACAGGCGGCCATCGCGGCGGCTTTGAACACGATCATCGTTGATTTAGGCGTGACGCTGATAAATACAGTGCACGACAAAGATATTAGACGAACCGCCGATTTCTTACTCGCAGGAAAGGAAATCGGAGAGGCAAGAATTTTGAACATCTGAATCAAATCCAGTTCATTTATCGCGTTGGCGCAGACAATAGCCTTGATTTCCGGTAGTAATTATGTTTTGTCGTCTTCTGCCAGTTTATTCCGTTTATCAAATGATAGCAAAGCATCTGCGGCTGCCGTGGCCAAAGACTTCCGTCCGTTCTCCCGTGAAAGACTAGGATTCGGTTTGGTCTGCTGTCCCTGTGGCATTTCTTCGGCGTGGGTTTACTCCGAGATAGGATTGGTAGTTAGGTCCGTCGGTACGTGACGATCTTGGTTTCAGATGCCTCGTGCCATTCCCCTCCTGTCTGGTGTTCTGAGTCCCGATCTACGTCGATGGGCGAGAGCAGTAATGAGTTGAAATGGCGCACAACTGATGTCAAATTATTTAACAGAAATCGGCTAAACATTTTCAAAACGGACAGCCCACCTCATGCTCCGTAAACCGTGGGTGCCGTATCTTATAAAGTCAGATGGCGAAAGTTAGCAACAGGGGACACGGAAGAGTTAAAGTAACGAAGCCACGGTTCTGGGATTACGTCTATGTTATAGTTTCGTGTAAATTTTCTGTTTCTAGGTCTACTTACCTTTTCGTCAGGACCTCCCGGCTATGTGTCTGGCTCCATCAGCGTCAGCAATAAATAGATGGGTAAAAAAACAGGATATTTTACTATCAATTCTTTCGATTCTCTCTTGTCCAGATACGTACATGGGATTGTTGTTAAGAGTTAAGGTGCAACCCCGCATCTGTTGCTTGACTGGTCTCATTGTTTCTGCTGCTGCTGTAAAGTATCTTGTTCTTTCGAGATTAAAAACGAAGATGTTTCCCAAATGTTCTGAAGTTATTCCTGGACTATTACTGTAGCATCAACGCTGCCGCACCGACACGAAAAGCGATGGTTTCCGCTGCACGCGTTAACATCTAGAGATAAAAAGTTCATTCGGTAGAGACACGAACGTTTCAAACTGTCATAGTGTGGCCCTCATTAATAAACATCTAACCGACAGAGGGCGTGCCTGTGCCAGCAAATTCGCTATCGGACAGTTTTTTGTAATCCGTAGCCTGACGGAACAAAACAAACAAATAATGATAAACACTTAATTTTTTTTTTTTTTTTTTGCTTTGTAGCTAGAACTATACTTACAGAGTATTTCACTCGTGAGATAAACAGAATATTCCAGAAAATAAAGAAAAATTAATAAATTAAACGAGCCAGAAGCACCGTTATACGGAAATAGCCGAGTGGAGGGAGAACCAACTCGCGATACAAGGCAGGTGCGACGGTTCCTTTATTTCTTTGATGAATAAATTATCTTTAATGGTATGGTCACGATCGAACAGGTTTTCTGCTTTTCATCTTTTATGGTGAGATCAGAGCGGTTTGCTTGCATTTCCCTGTCACTGAGGTGCACAAGCACATCCTTTCACTTTCCTGTACTGTATCTAGCTGGCAGTAGTACTACTATCAGTGGCTGACAGGCCGTTGTATTCGCACATTTTCTAGTAGACGTAGTCTACAGCTGTGTTGTGTCGATTTATTCATATTTTTGATAATTTGGAGCACCCTGCTGTCCCACGCTTTCATGAAATGTTCCAAATATTCTGTATTGTTTACTTATCAATGTCATGTTCCATAATGTTCTTTGGGCATATCTAGTGGCCAAATTTTGATCTTGAGCTGCTATTATCAGTCCCCAACCAATGGTACTCTTCAGCTACATCTGGTTTGGTTATTCTAGCTGCGTATTGATTATGAATCCGCGGCTCTTGTCGTGTGTTTTTCGTCTCTTTTAGCAAACCACCGCTCTTTGCTCATATTTTCCAGTTCCTTAGCTTTCTGTACTGGTTCATTATATTTTCATTTCTGTCACCAGCGTCTGTCTGCCTCTGTTTGGTTCTTTGTAGCTTCTTCGGACACTGAGTAGCGAATTATTTTTGCTCTCTCATCGTGCACTCGCATGAAAAGGCCGACCCGAGCAGAGGTATACACTTATTGCGTTTTTCTTATATTTCATCCCATGTTCTAGAAAAACCTTTCCACTTCACACCTTGGCCACGCATCTGCGTGTTGACGGTGGATTTTTTGAATTGATAACAGCTTCCGGATTTTTGTGCCAAGTTTTTTTAAAAACTATTTTACTGACTTTCCAGTTTCTGGTCCTGAATCTGTATGTCACAGGTGGAGGTCTTTCCTCTGTTTGCTTAATTCAGTGCTTTAGTGATCTAAGGAACTGTAGAATCTGCCCGTGATAATGGATGTTGAGCAGCGCTTGGTAGTTTTTTTTATTAAACTGTAGTACTGATTGTTATTACTTTGTGCTTTTGGCAAAAAATTTGCTGTGCGTCATATTAGCCATTCTATGTTCTTAATCGGGTCTTTCATCATACTGTCGTATTATTTATTAGCAATGTCTTTGTGCAGTTGCTCAAGGAATTTATCCAGAGATTTGGTATTTTTTCTACACCTGGTATTTTCCAGTTAATTGGTCTTTAAAGTACTCATTTCACTTCGTCGTCGGATGTGTCTTCGTATTCTTCTTGTACTATTTCCTTATTCTTCTTGGTCCTTTTATCCAGATATCCTCATAAAATCGGTGCTTCTCATCTTATCTATGCTTTTTTGCAGAAATTTATCAGAGTAGGCGGAGGAAGACATTGTTTATTTGCCTTTTCTTTTCTTTTTAAGAACTTCTTAGTCCTCCATTTCTTAAAATGGGTCAGGAGTGGAAAGTTCCTTTTATTTAAAGTAGTCGATAAATCGATTTAATCAAAGCAAAAACCATTTGGCGTTTAGCCTGCAGTTTCCTGATGCTCTGTGTGTAATTCGCTCGCTTGCTTTGGCACACCTGAGAAAAGGTATGTAATGCAATATGTATTTCTTTGCAATTACGATATAAATAATTAGATAATCAGGAAGTTTCGAAACTTGTAAATGACCCCCTTTTCTGCTGAAACTGGATAATAAAGATATTTAATCCAATTAACGTATGTTGTAGCTTTTCCCTTTTTTGCTTTAGTGACAGTGAAGTAAATGCTGCTGACGTACAAACTCCAAGAACCGTACTTAAATAGCCCTCGATTATCTTCATATCTCGATCGCTTTAATGGAGTCTTTTCCAAAACAATAGTCAGTCAACTGGCAGCAAGGACAAGACGGGCGCACAGCGCCTGGCTTAATAGATTAGAACAGAAAGCATTCGTCCGAAGAATCTACGACAGAAAACAGTATTTTTTAAAAAGCACAGCCGTATACTACAGGCGCTCTGCTGCTATTGTCAGCAGTTCCACATGTCACTGCACTGAGATCATTTGTTTGTACGCTGATGTTAATGAAAAGGCTTCACTACTTGAGCCCCAGCAAGAGTGGAGGTTGACAGTGTAGCGGGAGCCGGGTAACACGGGTGCAAACAGACGAGCTGTATTGATGAGGCTTCACTTTTTACTCAAAATACCACCCAGCCAAGAAGTCTGGAACACTGAAAGGAAAATGGTTCGTGTTTCTCTGTGTGCAAGTGCCATTTACATGAAGTATGCCGTACATACTCGTATTACCGGAATTAGCCACCCCCCCTCTCTCCTCTCTCTCCTCCTCCTCTCTCATATACTTCTATATACAAATAATAGATATGTACTGGGGAAATTCAAATAAATCCCGGCTGAAGTAGAATCGCCATAATGAGTTCAAACCGGGATTTATTTACACACAGCAGCGTCTACGCCAAGACTTTGAAGCTAAGTTGACCGTGAATGTGTCCGTTGGCAGATGGACCCAACAAAAAATACTTTGCATTTTTAAAACAGAATTTTACAGAATCTAGAACTCTGGTAGCCGCCATGTTTGTATTGTTGTTGTTATTTATTCTTTTCTAAGTATTAGATAATTACTACTAAATTTTTTTTTTTTTTAATTGCTTCACTGCTGACCATCTGGATGCACCGCTGACTCATTTAGAGCCTGACGTGAACGAAGGAAATTAAATTCGAAATGCTAACGTTTAAAGAAACCTTTGCGACTGCTCGGAGCAGAGTTTAGAACCCGTTGTCTCCACGCCGCTCCACAAATTTCTGTTTGAATTCATCCGTTATTCAATTGTTATAAATACAATTTTAAAATTTAATTAAATCTCCGCAGAAATCTGAAAATATGAGGACATTTCATTGGACACATTTGTAAACAAAAGCTAGTTTCTATAAAATCTTAATATAATTAAATTCCACGCTTTTTTTAAAAAAAAATTCTATTGTAATTTCAACAACAAAAAAAATGAGTAACTGGCCAAATAATTCCCCCAAAACTCTGGATTCTTTAGTGGAAACAAATGTTTTCAACGTTGGTGTAATATTATTAGTAATAAAAGACTAGAGCTTTTTGCCGTCGTTTTATTTTTTGGAAGAATTGATATTCTTTAATTGTTTTGGCATCGAAGTCTCTATTTCGTGGGCTGTGCAGCCAATAGAACCTGTGGTGGTTGTGTGTGAGTAGCTCCACGTAATGACGATTTACTCATCTTGTGCGCAGGAAAACCCTCAACATCACGGAAATGGCTTACTTTTCGGATTTTCACAAAATAATTTCTTAATATTGTCGATTTGAATTTCGTTTAACTCAGAAAATTAATTAAATTTAGCTAAAACAAATAAATAAACACGACCGATTTACCGCAACGCAAAAATCATTGTAAAAAAAGCCTAATGTTTAACAAAGGTATTACTTTCCTTTGCCTTTCGTTAGCTAACGTTCTACCCCGGTGCCGCTGATTATTCTAACGTCTAACGATCGGACAAGAATGGTAAAGCCAACCGGCCGTTCACGGTGACTGCAGTAAAAGGAAAACAACGATGACGATATCGTCTACGAGTGAATAGCGAAGATAAAAGTGCAGTGTTTCCTACTCGAGAAATAAGGAAGGAGCACCAGACATGGTTTCGCGTATCGGCACCAGTTTTGCTACGTCCTCCTCTCCTCAAATCACGTTTCCCATAAAAATTTGCCATGATAATTTTCCTTTAACCTATTTTTTTTAAAAAAAAAACAAAAAACAAACAATTCCAGTGTAAAGAACCATCTTAAAAAAAATCCCTTTCCCGTATTAGGAAATATGGCTACCGGAAATATGCTTCCTGCACGGGCGAGACCCTGCGCCATTCCCGTTCTGTCCAACCAAAGACAGATCATTTTTTGTAGGCGAAAGTGAAAGTGTAGCGAAGTCAGGGTGATTTCCCTGACGGACTTAACCGTGAAACCTAATGCGACCGCTGCACAGGTGCTTTAAGATATATATATATATATCGAAATCGTCACGTGACTGCGCACGGAAACATCGGCACCTTCGGGGCCCGGCGGGCTTCGCGATCTGAAGCCGGTCGCGGAGAAGTTCCGGTAGATACTTTCCTGTCGTCCAAACGGATCGGTGCTAAAACACTCGGCTATTCGAATTCCTGTTGAAGAGTTTGGGCCGGAGCTTCTTTGAATTACATTTCTTGCAAAAAGTCCCGACGCGGACGTTGGGTGGGAGATGCTGACGAGCTCGCAGCCGCCGCTACTTTGTCTCGATAAACGAAACGGTGATAACCGGTCCCCCGTCTTGACGATCAGTTTACTCCACAAAACCAGGGGGCGTGGCGATCGATATCTGCTAAAAGGTGTCGTCGTCGCTACCGGGGAGCGTGCGTGTCATCGATATCTGTATAGAGCATACCTGCATCACATAATAACGGTTGAACAGTCCGGGAGGTGGGGCGGCTGTTTAAGACAGATACCCAGTTTTCCTAGCACGAGGACGGTTTCGTGATAAAGATGAAATTCTGAAACCATCCCAATGGGATTTCATCCGGGCCTCTCTAAACAGTCACCCCCTCGTCCCTAACTACCGGCTTTCTTATTATTCTTAATTTGTATCACTGAGCGACAAGTCGACGGTGAAAGCGATCTACAATCGTTCCGCCGACTGATGCGAAGCTTTGCCTAGAAAGAGAACAATGGGCATAGTAGTCGGAATTTGGAGACACCGATGAACTTTCAGGTAACAGGTAGCGGCTGATCAACACCGCAGGGTTCTGATCATATCGTTTTTCTTCAACAAGGTCCAGGAGAGAAGGAACACAAGAAGACAGTTTTAAACTAGTTGCGGTTACAAGAGCCGTTGATGGCCTCTTGAAGATAGTTTACATCCTTTTAATCCGTACTAAACAATTATGTAAATAAGCGATTGTGGTTTACAGAAAGATTATTCTATTGCTTCTTAATGGCTGTATTTCTTGGTCTCTCTCTCTCTCTCTCTCTCTCTCATCTCTCTCTCCCTCCCAATCTCTCTCTCTCTCGCCTCTCTCTCTCTCTCTCTCTCTCCTCTCTCTCTCTCTCCTCTCTCTCTCTCTCTCTATCTCTCTCTCTTCTCTCTCTCTCTGTATCTTATCAGTAATACATCTCCAGCAATTCAATTTTATCAGCAGAATGTAACATTTAAACACGAGTGTTGTCATAATAGCGAACGTGAAAATGCATGGTTAATGATAAGAAGTATGAAATAATGGCGTGATTAAACTATTTGGAGGATTTAAAAGAATTAATGATTTCAGCATGAAAGCATTTTTTACAAATAAATTACTTTTTTTTTTAAAATTTGGTAGTTGTGTCTTCTATTTTGTACTATAGCGTCTTCTAAAATTTGCACGCACACACATCTTAAGCATAAATTATGTATGTGTGTGTGTGGTGTGTGTGTAATTTGTCCTTATTGATAGGATAAACCACGTTGGAAGAAAGACGGAGAAAATTCATTTGTTTGAGTTGATGGACGTCCAGCGGTGTTATGTTGGCTCGGATTCTAGACAGGGAAGGAACCTGCACTGATCTTTTTTGGGGGGTGGTGATGCAAAAGAATGTTGGGGTGTGAAGTTGCAAGTAGTGGTGGGAGCTGGGTCGGTTCCAGGACCGGCCGCCACAGCTGTTTATAAATGAGGTCTTATTTCGAGCTGTATTATTTTTTAGTGTTAGTGTACCTCATCCTAGCGAGAGCAGCGGGCTACCCAACTTGGCTCAAACATCAGTCAAAACTGGAACGTTTCTCAGATAGCATGTTGCTCGCAGGACATACGCTAACTGCCTCCGATTCTTGTGTCAGAGAGAATTCCAAAAATGGTTTTCCTTTATGCCTCTGAAAACAATAAGTTTTTCGCAATTTCCATTTTGGCTCACATCCATAAAAAAGGAAGAAGCACTAAAAGAAGGACGCGATTACCATAACCTGCTTTCCAAGCTGCATTCCACATGAAACAAAAAACCAGACACCATCCTCTATCTGAGAAACAGTAAACTTGCTATAAAAAAATAGTGAGAGGAAGAACTTGAGATGTTTACCTGTTTCAGAAATGCATTTTTATAAATATTATAATTAGACTCAGGTGCATTTATTCGAATACATGTAACATACGACGGGTACACCCTAGTATAATATACACAGTACGCTTGATAATTTCTCCATAAAGTTAACTTCTTTGTAGTTTTATTATTTATATTAACAGAAACAGAAAAATCCAAAAGGATTGGAAACTACCCCCCTAGAAAAGAAACTAACTGAAGGACGGGGACCACGAGAGTGACGACACTGATGAACTTTCACAAACAATCAGAAAATGTCTCTACCAAAATTTATTAACAGAGAACGTCTGCAATTAGGTCCTGAGCTCACGTGCTTTAAAAATGTACGCGAGTAAAAGAACAATCACGGTTGTTTTTGATGACAGAGTGCTTCTTCCCTTGCTAGTAGTGCCTCCTATAATTAAGAAGAACAAACAAAGGTTTTCATCTGTAGGACGCACGTGAACCCTAAACGCGACACTGTCGACAAAAGGGAATCGATGTGCGATGCGGTTCTAAGGAGCAGCTGAGATGCGAACTGTTGTCTTTATAGACTTTTGCGACCTCGGCAAGAAGCGAAATATTATATTTGACGTCAAAAGTAATCGGTAAATGTCCACGAGATGTCAATATATTGGTTTTAAAGCGATAATTATTTTAAAAAGTAATTCTGTAAAATAGTATGTTTTCAAGATAATGGGAAAACGATTTCTTTTAATTGTAGATTATTATTAATATTAAAGAATTAAAACGTGTCCAGCCGTGATCATTTCAATAAGCTCCTCCTAGAAATCATGGCCGATTTCAGATTATCGCACTTCCCGATTTTGGTTACCCTTTTTATTATAGAAAACTACTAACCTGTACGCACTGAATAGGTTGGCGTCATATTATTATGCAGAATTCGGCGGGCTTAATTCGACTTTATCAATCAGAATTAGAAAATTCTTTGGTGATGGAAACCTTTTGAATAATAGTTTAAGCAAAATCGCGAGTTGGAAAAGATCTCTCATGTTCCTGAGAGGAAAAAAGTATTGTTACCTGAGCGTTTCTGGCCCGTCTTTCAGCCGATTAGAGCAGAATCATAATATTAAAGATAACTAATTAAGTTTAAGTAATTACAACAGCACGAGATCCATGTTCGGAGATCCCCCTTTTTTTTTTCGAGTTGGCTACGAAGAATTCATATGGTCTTTTATTCACGTCCAACAGTTGTTCCAGCAAGATTTTACAAAAGCAAAGTTCCACTGATTCCGCTGTCAGGTCTTCTGCCCGATAAAGGATGACAGCAGCACATTGATGGGGCTGGGGTGCATGATGACGGCAAGAGATACGGCTCGACGACGGAGCTCTGCGAGCGCTATCTTGCCAGCTAATATAAGAAAGCCGTCTGCGGATACATCCGAAGCCATTCTTCTACTGTTTTGAACAATGTGAGCGAGCACAATCTACCTACCACCTCGAGGGAAGAGTGTTTTCCGTTCTGATCAAACCAAACAGCCCAGCGTCGCCTTCACTGAAGTTTACCGATAAGTACCAGTTATTAGTTTTGCTGCAAGACCGTCGTTCACCATCCGTGATTAGTTCCCGAAGTCTTCAACGTGGTTTAGCTAAGACGACAGAAAACTCTGTGGGTCACAAATTTCTTGATCAGTGCACAACAAGTGGAAAGAGAAACTCATTAAAGCGTCGTTGTGCGGTGCTAGAGACCCTTTCTTCATTGGCTCCATTCTTTATTCTTCATTTCTAAATATCCAGTCTGCAAACCGCCTGGATCTCTCGCACATTCACACACACACACACACCTACACACACACACACACACACACACACACACACACATTCACACACACAAATACAGACATACACACACAAATAAACACAATACACACACAAATATAACACCACAACACATACATACATACACACACATACATTCACACACACACAAATATACAACACATACACACACAAATAAACACAATACACACACAAATATACACACATACACACACATACATTCACACACACACAAATATACACACATACACATACATACACAATACACACACACAAATATACACACACACACACAAATATACACACATACACACACATACATACATACACACACACAAATATGCACACATACTCACACACACATACACACACAAATATACACACATACACAGACATATACATACACACATTCAAATTGCTATACAATATTTGAAGCGAGCTTACAACAAAATTAGCATGTAAAGTTAGATTATAACAACTAATGTCACAAAAACATGGTTAATTATCATCTTCCATGTAAAGGTTTTTCACGTTTAAAATATGTCATTTGTTTGTTATTAGTTATGGTACATACAATAATTAATCACTATTGACTTTTGAAAAATACCGCCTATTATTTTATGAATTATGCACTAATAGTGAAACTATATTAATTTTGTTTTATACAAGTTAATTTTCAGTTATAAAATAAAACAAAATGTATAATTCATTTATTATGTTTTGCTTATTCTGTTGAAGGGAGTCATTAAATACTTAGAAATACCGGATTTTGTCACCTGCGAACTAAATTTACCTTTCTGATTGTTCTTTTTTAGTGAGAATAGGCGATAAGACCGAAACGTGCAGGTAGGAGAGAACAAAGAATAATCTTCACCTTTATTATTATTATTAGTATTATTATTATTATATTATTATTAGGATTATTATTATTATTATTATTATTATTATTATTATTATTATATTATTATTATATTATTATTATTATTATTATTATATTATTATTATTATTATTATTTATTATTATTATTATTATTATTATTATTATTATTATTATTATTATTATTATTATTATTATTATTATTATTATTATTATTATTATTTTAAAAATACGGGATGATAAGTAGTCTTTATTTGCTAAATATCTGACAAAAATATAAAAAGTCAGCAAATGTCATGAAATCCCACGAAGATTATTGAAAAAAATGTTCAGCTTTAATTCGGTCGTAAAAGAAAAAGTAAAGATTACATTTCGTCTCGTGTTACGTGAAGGGTTAAAGAACCGAAACCCCATCTAAACATCGTGTTTAGGTGAGATTTAGTATCTTTCAGTGAAAATAAATACCAAATACAGATGATTTTTTTAAAAAAAATATATTACTGTTTTATATCCAGTACAAATCTTAATAAAAACAGCTTTACTCACTAACAGACTCAGTCATTCGACTGGTTTTCAACTAATAGTGAATTTCCAGGTAAATTGCAGAAATGTTTGCTAAATATTGTTTACAATAACTGAGAAGGCGCCCACGATTTCCCCTAGTGCTTCATACAGCTAATGACTTGATAATACGACGTGGTTTTCATCTGCTAATTTATGTAAAGAAAACCTCACAGATACTGAAAATGGGCAGTCTGACACATCCCTACAACCAGTTGATGACCTGATAATATGATGTCGTCTCATTGAATTAATAATAACACGAGGATTTAACGACGTAAGGTATAGGAGCAGTTAAAGATACGTTATCATTGATTTAACGCATTTCATAGGTAAGCGGTCGTCTCCACGAACATCTCCAGATTCACAATCCTTTGTCGGGTTGATTTTTATAATCTATAACACATTGTTTTAACTTATTGGCTGAATATGCAATGCCGATTATTTTTTATAATTATATATATAGCTCATGGACTGCTCAAGACCTTTTTATTTATCAGTGGTAATTAATTTTTTAAAAAGTTTCGTTTCGACTGCGTCTTCAATTCTTTTGTTACTTGAGGTGAAAATAAAGGGGTTATTATTTTCAGCTGTTCTCGGTTTATTTCTTACCTGACCTTGTGCTCACCCCCAGACAACTTTAGCCTTCTTACTGTTCTAGTGCAATAGTTCGAGGCGATAAAAAAAACCAAACTGATATTAAATGCGTTAGCGAATACTACGATTAACTTGACTTTGTTTTTGTTTTTTTTTAAAGTGCGCTAACTGTGCGGTATTATTTCGCAAACTTAAAGAGAAAACAATATTTCGGGAGGGGTCTAGTAGAGACGATTCCTATGTATTAAATGTTAATTTAATTTTACACTTTTTACTAATAGCACAAGTTTGGAGGAGACGATCCGAGCGATAGAAACTTCCCCTAACCAAAAGAGTATGTCAAAACCAAGATAGCGCCATAGTTGTCCGTGTGTCATAGATGTGCAAAGTCTAGCAAGAGTTCAATGGAGCTTCAGGGATGATGAAGCAAATATAGCAGCAAATAACATCTGAGGAACTTCAAGATACGAAAAAACTGTTTGTAGCATCTTTCCAAATAGGTGCTGGTGTTAAAGGATTTTGTTCAGATAGAACGTGATCTCCAGACAATGAAGAATACTATCGTAACGGTCAACATATCATGATGAGAGAGAGAGAGAGAGATGAGAGAGAGAGAGAGAGAGAGAGAGAGAGAGAGAGAGAGAGAGAGAGAGAGAGAGAGAGAGAGAGAGAGAGAGAGAGAGAGAGAGAGAGAGGAGAGAGAGAGAGAGGAGAGAGAGAGAGATCGGAGAGAGAGAGAGATACGAGAGAGAGAGAGAGATGAGAGATGAGAGAGAGAGAGAGAGAGAGATGAGAGGAGCGAGAGAGAGATGAGAGAGAGAGATGGAGAGAGAGAGAGATGGAGATGGAGAGAGAGAGAGAGAGATGGAGATGAGAGAGAGAGAGAGAGGCGAGATGAGAGATGGAGATGGAGAGAGAGAGAAAACCAAACAAGCTATTACCTTAACCGTGTGAAAGGCATACTTGTGTCCTAGAAGTTTTGGGTAGACTGTAAGAGCAATTACAGTAATATTTACTGTAAAATCACATCACCATTTGGCAGTGTACGCTCACTTAGATGAAGAAAGTTATTCATACTTCGCAAATGAGAAAACGGACTCATAAAATCCGCCCACGACATCCACTGCTTACAGTCTGGCTGGTTATGCTTTCTCTTTTCTTTCTTTCCTGCTCTGTAAATGAACAATAATTCTGTGGTGCAGCTTTAAAACACAACCTATAACAGTGCAGATCTGGCTTAGGCGGTTTTTTCTGCTATACTGTAACAAAACGCTTTACTCGAAGGCATTTCTGCCAGAAATTGCCAGTTTGTACAGTCAGCAGCTATTTCTATATAAAACGTCACATACAGGTTTGTTATCTGCCAATTTATTCTTTAAAATAATGTTTAAGTGAGATTCTTTTTGAAAAAAAGAATGTGGTAGAGAGCCTAGAAAGAGTTTTCTATATCGACGAAATCTCCCTGAAAATTAGTTATTAGTTGTTTTTTTAAAAAATCTGTTTATTGGTATTGGGGGAAAAAAAGTTATCATTTTGCATATTTGGTTTGTTAACGTATTCTCTATGAAAGATCTCCCAGATTATCGTCGGTTTTCATGCCTTTGGATGGAATAATCTCACATCCATATGAGTGTAGCGTATCGGCCCACCTCGCTCAGCTGTAGATGCTTGAGAAGAGGGTCTGGATGGCAAAAATCTTTTGCGCATCATTGGTCTGGATTCTCTCTTTCTCTCTGTACTGACGTAATCTCTCTCTCTCTCTCCCTCTCTGTACTGAGGTCATCTCTCTGTGTACTGACGTAATCTCTCTCTCTCTCTCTCTGTACTGACGTCATCTCTCTGTGTACTGACGGAATCCTCTCATCTCTCTCTCGGTACTGATGGGAATCTCGCTGTGTACTGACGTAATCCTCTCTCTCTCTAGATCGCTGTACTGACGTAATCTGCTCCTCTCTCGCTCTCTCTCGCTCTCTCTCTATCTCTGTACTGGACGTCATCTCTCTGTGTACTGACGGTCTAGCTCTCTCTCTCTCTCTCTCTCTCTCCTCTCTCTCTCTCTCTCTCTCTCTCTCTGTACTGATGTCATCCTCTCTGTGTACTGACGTAATCTCTCTCTCTCTCTCTCTTCTTTATTAACATAAACCAAGAAGTCATAATTAGAATTTTGAAAAAAAAAAGTGGGGGGACTTTTCCGAAGGTTGATATTGGAAAATATTTGTTAACAAAACCGAGGATGGCCGACACCAGTCACCGGCGGTGATTGTTGACACAAGCACCCACAAAAAAGAGAGCATGCCCGGACAAACATCTCCCTGACCCTGGAGCCCTGCTGCATCAGCAGCCGTAATGATTTTCTGCCCCCTTTTTTGTGATGTAAGCTTAACCAAACTGAAATGTTTCCGGATGACTCCCAAACTTTGCGGATTATTTGTCAGATTTGTGCGAGTAACGTAAAGCTGATTAAGGGAGAAAACCCCTATTTCGATAATTAATTTGTTGGGGGGGCGGCTACGAGGGGAGATTCTTGTCTTTTATTAGTTTATCTTTTACAAACTGTGAGGGCTGTACACTCACGAGTAAGGGCTGCCCGGTGGTAGTTCGGTTGGGACCCGATCGGTTTGGCGCCCCACCCACCACCCCCGGGGCATGGTGTCTTCCTCACACCAGCCGGTCACGTGGGTTATCTCCAGCCATTCCGATCTCATCCCACATCTGAAACTGAATAGTAGGGAAACTTCTGCTCCTGCTCCCCCTCCCCATCACCTCTTCACGCGGAGAAGTGACCGTGCAGCTCATTCGGTATAGAAACACATTAAACCCCCTCATCTGGCAACTAAGGTGGCGGCCGACCCGCATCCCTCGTGACCGGGGAAGCGCATGACGTCATGGGAGTAAACTCTTTTCGCCCTAGGAGGGAGGGGGGGACGGGATAAAACTGGCTGGGTAGAGAATTGCCCCGTCCTTCTTTAACGGATCTCTTTTAGTCGAAGCTAACGAGACACTCACCCTTTCTCGACGGTTTGCCATCTCGCCATTTCACGTTCTGCAGAAGTCCTTTCAGCCGCGGACCGACCCAAACGGCAGTGGACGCGAAAAGAACAGACCAAAACCTACCTCTCCCATCCCGTGCCTCGCTCGCTGCTGATTTTTTTCCGCTTTGTACTTTATTACCCTTATTCGTTTTTTTCTACTCTTATTAAAAACAAATTAACTTTTTGCAGGAAGGTGGGTTTTGTTTTTTTGCCGCCATCTTTCTTTCTAATTTCAATTTAAGCCCGAAAAGGTAATAAAAGGAAACGGTTATCGTCCTCTGTGTTTCCGCTCTTGCGTTCAATAGAAAAACCGCTTTCTTTGTTCATGGCAGGTAATTCCCAGCAGTTGATTTATTTTTACTTCTTATTCTCAGCTCGGGCTGACGAAAACGAATTAGAGATGAAATGTTTGAAATATGAACATTATTTCCCAGCTAAATGTCTTATTTCGGATTCTGCTAAACTAAGCCTTCTAGTTACCTGTTCTTCGGCAAGGACAGACAACTATGAACACAGCTAGACGTGTGGTGCAATAATCGGCGTTAGTTAAATATACCACCGCGAAAATAATTCAAAGAGCAGACAGAAAAAAATATAGACCGAAGCTTGAAAATAAACTTTAGTTTACATACACAATACTTCTAAACATGCATCTGCTAATACCCGTGTGATTATATACCTGAATAAACTGAACGTGTTTGTAAGTCATCTTTATGGCCACCGGTGTATAAGGTTCATTAAGCTGCTTCGATATCTTTTCCATTATGTAGCTGGTTAACAAGGGCTGAATCCGACTTACAGTTGCACTGGTATTCTAACAACGTTTTTAAAGAGAAGATTTTAAGGTTATCGGTAGGGTATTTTCAAACAAACGACGTACAACTCGTGGTCGGGGGGGGGTAAATGATCCGTGAGAATAATCGAAAAGAGAGAGAGAGATGAGAGAGAGAGAGATGAGAGAGAGAGAGAGAGAGATAAGAGAGAGAGAGAGAGAGAGAGAGAGAGAGAGAGAGGAGAGAGAGAGAGAGAGAGAGATGAGAGAGGAGACGAGAGAGATGACGAGAGAGAGAGAGAGATGGAGAGACGACACTCACTAGAGAGAGATGATGTCAGTACAGAGAGAGAGACGACGTCACTAGAGAGAGAGATGACGTCACTACAGAGAGAGAGATGACGTCTACTAGAAAGAGAGAGATGGAGAGAGAGAGAGAGACAGAGAGAGAGAGCCGGACAAACGTCAAGCGGGCGATGCGCTCGTTGTGTCACCGCCAAGAAAGTAACTTACGCTGAACCTACCCGGAATGGAAGTCGAATTGTGCCTCGTCCCTCTCTCAGTCCAGTCGATTAATCACCTGGCTACCACCAACCGTTTCTCCCCTCCCCAATATCTAAAAATAAAGGATTCTTAGCTGCCCGATGCACCTCGATATAGAACCCGGTCCCTTTCCCTGTTATTGGAGAAAGAAGGGTCGAGCCACCGACTGACTGCCTAGCTTCGAAAATACGGCGCCAGAAGATGCGGGTTAAACCGTTTTACTTCTATGGATAAATAACTTCTTCTCCAACAAGACAATAGGAGTCAGAACCGCCAAGGAAACAGTGAGATCCCTGAGTAGAATTAACATTCGAACTGGGCGTTCAAATCTCTCGGTTTCAAATTGACAAATAACTGCGAAGTGAGCTTAGGAAAAAATGATCACTTCTCAAGATGTCGTTTCGTTTCAAGGCTTTTCATCGAAGTGAGAGATGACGGCTGCCATATTATTAGATGACTGTCTGAAGGAGAGGTCTAAGTTCGTGTTGTGACTCCATATATCCTCAAAGTTGAAAAGGCGACCCGTGGCGTCGCAATAGCTTTTTATTGGACATATTTCCCCATGGGTAACTTCAGATGACTCCTACTTTAATGTTTGGAACTCTCATGCAGAATAAAAGTCTTTTGGGAAAGATGATCCCGTATTTGGTAAATCCGCTGTGGCGTTTCTAGCGATAATAAGCGTCCAAATTCCTTATTTTTTTTTTCTTTTCCTCTTTTGATATCTTGGCATTTACCATGATCAGATTTACAAATAAAATTATCAAGGACACAATCGGAAATCGTTGCAGGAATGATGACAGAAGTCTGCAAGCTGCACAGACAGTGGGGATTCTCCAGCTCTGGTGTTTATCTGTTCAATCCGGTGAAAGTGAATTTCGTGTTCTGCTTTTTATCGGTATTTCTGTTGTCTGTTTTGGTGAAAGGCGCCATAACACAACACGCGACTCGTCCGAGGGTTAACGTCCGACTCACAGTGATAACAACAGACTGCGGAAATACGGATCGACGGATAGAGCGCCCGCTCCTCCGAAATAGTCGCTATGGCCGTTAGAATCGTGTTCTCCCACCAGCCAGAGCCTGCCCCCCATCTCTTTCTTTCCTTCTTGCGAGAGGTGTTTGCATTTCTGCCTCGATCCATCGGCTCCTTCACATTAGGTTTCAAAATGACGCTGCTTTAGCGGGTTATCCAGGAACAGATGGTGAAGCATCTCTTGACTGGCCTGCGCCTTATCGAGACGCCCAACCAACAGAAGTCACTCGCTTGGTCAGTGCTGCGGCAGTTGGGGGCTCCACATCTTCCACCATCCTGCCTCTCTGCTGATGTTCTTAAACCTCGAAAGTCAGGAAAGGGTTCGAGGAGAAGATGGTGCAGCTTCAATGAATCGCACTGTTGTGGAAAACGGTGTCCACGTTTACTTCATTTCAATCCTATGCATCTTCAACTGAACTAATTTACGATTCATTCTCATCCACCTGCTACAAATTCAACGCATTCGATTCCTAATTATAATGGATAACTATTCCAGCTGTCGTTTTAATTTAACTTTCTCTCCCCCCTCCCGCAAAAAAGTGAAACCGCAGGAATAAGTTAAAGGAACATTTAATTCTACCTGTCAATCTTCAGCTTCATCCTTGCAGTCTGGCGATGGATAATAGAGGATACCAACATCAAAGGAAGAAATAAGCGATCTGTTATAAACTTTATTTGACTTTGAGGAAAAAATCAAATATTTTTTACAAAATTTATATTATTATTATTATTATTATATTATTATTATTATTATTATTATTATTATTCTTATTATTATTATTATTATTATTATTATTATTATTATTATTATTATTATTATTATTATTATTATTTTATTATTATTATTAGTTTAGGTGTTTATTGTTAAAAGTGCTATTTTAAAGAAATAATACTGAAATAATACTGAATCTAGACTAGTTTATAGTTTCCTTTTCGAAGCTTGCATAGAAGATTTTATTTTGTAATAACAGAGAAAGAGAGAGAGAGAGGAGAGATTACATCAGTAGAGAGAGGGAGAGAGATGACGTCAGTACAGAGAGATAGATGGGGGGAGAGAGTGGGAGATGACGCCAGTACTAGAGAGAGAGAGAGAGAGAGAGAGAGATTGAGTCAGTACAGAGAGAGAGAGAGACGACGTCATAGAGAGAGAGATGACGTCACTAGAGAGAGAGAGAGAGAAAGATGGAGAGAGAGAGAGATATGGAGAGACGGTTCTTCTAGTGTTGACTTCTTTTCTACCTTGAATATACAAAGAAAAGAAAAGAATCTATTTTTAAAATATGAGGTTTCGAAATTTGTTGTCACTATCCAATTTGGCTCCAGAGTAAAAACAACAGATGAGGTAACGCACCGCTATTAACTCGAGCGGTAAACACTTCATTCTCTATGCAGCCCCTCTATCTTAGCTGACTCCCTTATAAATGCAAACGATCTTCTTTCCACTAGGAAGGTTGCATCATCAAAGCGGAAGCGATGGCCGCCGCTAGAACAGGCAGAATGAGCCAGCTGACCACACAGGTAAGGGAGCTAAACGCTCTCTTGATGGCCACACCTGTAGGAGAAAGCAGGAAGCATCTAGAGGAAGAAGCAGGCGCGGCGGTTGCTGCTCTGGCGCTTATCTCAACAAGATGGCCGCGTTTTCCCGAAATATTTAGAAAGCAAGCGATCCCGAACGACTTCTCGAAATGTAATTAAATGGCTCATTACTTGGACAGTGACGCCCCAGGAGTTTTAGAAGACTTCGCTAAAAAACAATCACAGTTCTTGTAAAATTACACGTCGTCTTCCTTTTTTTAAAAAAAAAACACAAACTAAAGGTAAGCTGTTAAAAACCCGCCACCTGTCAGGTACAGGTGCGCGAGAGCGCTGAGAGAAAACAACGAAAGTCCGAAGAACGAGGTCGGTTAAGCTAATTCTAAGACAGCGTTTGTGAGAAAATGAAAGTAAAAGTTCTTAAATGAATTGCCTTTTCTTGTTTCTGGTAAAAGGCTTTTTATATGTGTGTATTTTCTTTAATGTGTTTTCTTACCGTCTTCTATCTGTCTTCCAGCGAATCGTCCGGCACACCTGATATCTGTAACGAACACCTCCAATATCACGCGGTGGGTTGGACATGTCGGGAAGACAGTCCTGCCAAAAAGAAGAGACTGCATTGGTCATTCCTGGCTTAGACGTTCTTTCCCCAAAACTAAATCTGCTAACAGACTAATTACTGCGGCTCTTTCTGTCCAATTACCTGCGCCGCCCAGGATGCCAAGAATGCACCCGAGACGTTACGCAACTCGTCAGGACCGACTGTCGTCCCCAATCCTCGCCTGCCTGCCGGATTCCCGCCTAATTGATCGCAAACCTCGGGCGGTGGGAATTAACTGCTCTTCCTTAGATTCCGTTTTTGACTCTTCCTGAACGACGGGACGCGAGATCTTGCACTTCGAGAAGCTTTTCAAGTAATATCCCGACGCGAACTCGCACTTGTCAGTTTCCACAGGAAACAAGCAAAATACACAGGGGTAAACATCATAAACGGGACGGTTACATCATTTGAAGAAGAAAGTAATTTGGAATAGTCGTTAATCAGTTTTAAATTATTAAATTGTTTTTTCCGAAAAACAATGCCTCTAAGAGCCGGGAGAGGGCGCGCGAAATTATCTTGGTAATTTAATTTACGCACAAAATTTTATTTATTATTATTATTATTATTATTATTATTATTATTATTATTATTATTATTATTATTATTATTATTATTATTAGTTCTGCTACTCAAGGTATTAAGCGCTCTGCCTTCATAATGACAAATGTAACGCCGGCAGGTAAATAAAGGTAAGTGACTGTGACTAGAAGAACTGACGATGTGGCTACGCTCCCTCAGGTGTCTGCCCGATCATTCGCACAGACTGTAATCGTCGCAGATGTTTCCCAACCTCTTCAAGAATCCGGCGATGTTCGCCGTGAGCCGATATCCGCTCGACGGTTCTGCTTCATCGATCGTTTTATGGGGGGACGCTAAAAGTTATCTCCCTTGATATGCCGAAAAGTCGAAATAAAATTAGGAAGAAAACATAAAAAGAAACAGCACCGACTTGATTTGAAGTTTTAAATTGTAAAAAGTAGGAAAGCAAATATTTCTTTGCGAAGCTCGAAATAATGGTCAAGCCACCGAACATTTAAATACAATCGCTGTTTAACAATAGATCCTCCAGCTATTGGATTCTTATAAAACAGTCAGACTGACGAGTAAAACCACGTGATGAATAAGTGCTTCTTCTAGGGGCAGACAGAAAACCCCTTTCAAAGGCCCATACTGAAGTTTCCTTTTAGGCTGATGCACTTTTTGTTCTGTGATGGTGATCAACTTTGAATACGTGAAAACAGCTTACCCAATTGATTTATCGAGATTGGTTTTCATTTCCGATTTTTGTGCGCGTCGTAAGAAAGTCTCCAGATGACATCGCTTGTGTTTTGTCTTTCTGGGGAATACCAGGCTACTATTACAATACGGCTTTAAAAAATGGGAAATAACTGATTAATTAGCAATCCCCAAACACAAACACACGCGCGCACCTGGTGGTGGGGAGGTACGAAACGTTAGGCAAGTTTTATTACTCCAAATACCTTTATCTAATAGTAGGTAGATAGTCGTTTGGCGATGCAAATAGTACATCGGTTGCCCGGTCTTCTCAGATCTTTCTCGACGCCAGGTTGTACCGTCTGAGAGTGTGGTTGCTATGTGGGAAGCAGCAGGTCCGATAATGTAAACAGACACTCGCATCCATCTTATATGATAACTGCCATCTTCGATTACACAGCGGCAGCCATTATCATATTATTTCACTAGTGAGTCCACAACTATGGACCCTTGTGCATTCATATACGCCACGTATATTTATTGTATAATGTATGCCCTTCTCTATTACGAAGGGAACCTCTCGTATGGTTTAGAGCTTTTAGTAGTCTAGTCTTGGAAATCATTGATGGTGAGCTGATCCAGGTTTTCCCACAGTTTCCAGGTGTTCTTTCAGCTGCTATATCGATATTTGCCTTAGACTTTTAACCTTCAGCTGTTTCGGAGCTTATATCCAGTATCCGGTGAGCCCAAGAAAGCTCCTGGCTGTAATGCCTCAGGGTGGATGGTGATTACGGTCAAAGGTTCCTTGATCAAACACAGCTAAGAGAGTATTCCGAAGGACTGGTCTCTAACCAGCGACGTTTGGACGTTCACCAAAAAGGGTCTGCTAGGTCGAACGTCTGCCCCTACCACTAATCTAGACTTCTCGGTGTTTCACAGTCACCATAGCTCAACAGTATTGCAAACTTGTCTGAATCCGGAAGAGTAAGTAAACGTTGGACGCCTCTTTAGCAACCCTAACTCCTAATCCCCCATTCGTGTTTGTCACCAATGGCTTTCGTGGGAAAAAAAATCGGCAGAGTGCATTCAGTCAGGTCCAAGACGTTTGTGCTCAGCGGTCTCACTTTCCTTCCCGAAAGACGATTATCTAACGCAAAACACTTACGGACAGTAGACATCGACGGATACACGGAGTCTGGAGTTACAGACCATGGGCTCCAGGTAACAGAAAAAATATCTTACCTACCAGGTGCTTTCAGCGTCACAGTTTCTATGAAAATGACTCTGTGCTTTCCTCAGTTTTTTTACGGATTTCAAGTTAATCTAATTCACTAGGTTCAAAATTGGGCTTATTATTTGAGAACACTGATATGTGCCTTTTAACCCTTTGTTATTTTACTTAATGGAAACAGCTTATACATAAACCATCGCTTTGGATGTTTTCATCACTCAAACCTATTTCAATAAAAATGACAATCTTTCTTGTGAATGACATTTGTACGTATTTTAGACATCCTCTTTGGCAACTTTTCACAATATTGCCTCGTAAGTTCCCTATTCCAGTTGGAAGCAGTTACAAAGCTGCCCGACATTGGTTAGACCTTATACCATTACTATTTAATTTAGTTTATCCTAGACAAATTTAATGGAGCTCAGATATGGAGATTAAGCAGACCATGGTTATGAAAATGCCTTTCCTATTCTTTTCTAGCAATACATTATTTATTGATTTTGCACTGTGCTTCGGACCATTATCTTGTTGTAGTATAAAAACTTCACTTATCAAACGATTCCCTGATGAAAATGCACGACATGGCAGAATTGTTTCTTTTTTCCTTGCCAGATGGCCCCTTACTTCCATATTTCCAACATCATGGGAACAAACGCAGCTCTTATTATAGTTGTTACGACATTTTCTTCTAGCATGCTGCGGTCGCTCGTAGCCAGACATTTCAGACCTGTTCTCTTACAACCAAAAAACATTGCACAATTGTTCCAAGATGTATTTCTGGCATCGTTTAGCCTAATCAAGTCGTTCTTCTTCTCACCACGTCTAAGCAAGGAGTTTCTAGCTGTAACTCAGCTAGTGAATCCAACCCCTTTTAACCATTGTTTGGTAGCAGGCGTTCAGTTGCTGACTTCTGCAGATAAATTGTGATCGGAAGTTAATTGGTAACCAACCTCTCACGGAATAGTTTCTTTTTGACTTTAGAACCAACAACCTATCTTCCCGTGTGATTTTCTCTTTCTATTTCAGGCAGAGTTGTTCTCCCATCAACTTTATGTAGCGTAAGAATGGATAGATAACTTTGTTTTATATATGGAACTTTGCGTTGAGGTGCCATTTTCATCTGCCAAACAAAGCAATAGCGGTCATCAATAAAGAGATTCTTTAACGTGTATAAGAAGGCTTAGCATAAACTAACAATTATTTAAATTAAAGAAAAAATAAACGGTATACAATGAACACGATAACATTACGATTTTAGTATGAACTTAAATGTGACATTCAAAGAGATAACTTACTCGCTCCATAATTATGCAAAAATTTTAATTGCTAACAGTGACATAATAATAAATGGTTTAAATGTTCTGATACTTGGTTCATGGGATTTGGGATAATGCATTTCTATTAACAATAGAGTGTTGTGTTTCCTATGGTGAGGATGATAATTTTGAATGATAGTGTATGCACACTGTATATGCATAATCAGTTTATGCTACCCTTCTTTAGGTGAAAGACAACATTTATCTGAAACAGTAGCAAACTCAAATGACAGTTAATTTAATGTGAAATCGGTCATGACAAGAGGTACCAGAACAAATATTAATACTATATATATATGCCCTTATCGATTTATGTATGGCATGAGACATATTTACAGTTAATAACACAGGATGTATTCTAAATCCAAAACACTGAGATAGTTGCAGTCGCACGGATATTTTTACCTGTATCATCTCTACGCCACAAGAAGCACGCCATGAAACTGACACCAGTTTTATTTACGAAAACCTGCTAAACATATACATATCTCCACCTTAAGTGCATCCGCCCTAATATTTGTTTTTCAAACATCTATACAGTACCCACCTCTTTCTCGACCGCTCGTTCCCGAAAAAAACAGAGCATTTTCTCGACAGGCATCCATCCTTCCGAGAAACACTGCTAAAAAAAACTCTGTATGGTAAATTTCAAGATAAATACTCAACCCGTTGGTTTGCAAAATGCCTGTAAGCTAAGAATATTCTCTTCACTCTTGATACGTCTCACTAGCCACACGCTCTGCTCTGCTCTATGCTTTAACAGTAAGCAAACACACTTTGTAGCAGAACGTAGCAGTATAAAGTGAAAGGACATTTGAAGTCTTCCTTTAAAAACAACAAAAAATCGTTTGTTAATTATTTCTGTAAAATCTATCACCTTGAAAGATTATTTTATGTTCAAATCCTTTGAAAAGATGACATTAAAGGCAACTCTCGATTTCTAAGGAAAGTTCTCCAAGGATGCGCCTAAACAACCGAGCTAAGAGGGTCAATAAACATCGAATTGGGAAATTCGTCTTCAGCGGTAAACGTTAGCAAATTCTGTATAATGACAGATTCCAAAACGTTTATTGTGTTAGTGAATTCTAGATTTTATTCAGCATCCGCTTTTGAGAATAATGTCGGTGATAGATACAGACACGGAACCATCAGGTTAATTTGCTCAAGGAAACGCAGCTGTTGATTGAAGCCAACGGGCAGCCGCTTTTTTTTTGCTACTATTTTTGTCTTGAAATGAAACAGCTGGCACGCGGTCGGGTTCTCCAAGAAGACTTAAGCTTGAATCGAGAGGAAACCTTCGGGTGACTGCCAGATGAGGGAGACGCCTATCCTGACGTACGTGGACTCTGGCTGCGGTATCGCTCGGGTACACAGACACGTAACTTCAGGCCGCCAGTCAGGGCAGGCGTATGATTTTAGGATGTGCTGGTTGATGAATTCGTTTGTCGCTCCTCCTTATCGCTTTTTCCTTTTTTTGGTTGCGCTTTCTGTTTTGTATTTATTTTTCAATAACTTCGGCGGGGTGGGGGACGAAGCGTAGGACTGGTAATTGGACACAAACACTGGAAATCAATCGCATCGTGGCGCCCGTTGAGTGGGGCGACCTAAACAAAAGATCATGCATCGGTTATCTTAGAGGTATCCACGAGGAACATGTGACTGCTGCATTGTTCTTTTCTTCGCCTCGTTTCTCCGTCGCCACGATGCCTTTCGAAGCCGAGAGCACTCGTTTCCTTCCACCAATATACCGTATTACCTCGTTTATAACGGCATGCCTTTATAAGCGAGGTGGCGCTGTAAGTGAGGCTTCACGATACTTCTTTTCTGGATAAACCCTCGCGCCAGACCCCAGCAACACTATAGCAGGCTTTGGTTGACTGGACACACTTATCCGACTCGCGATTACACGGATCTCGGTTTTCCAGTCACCCATCACTGACATACTACACCGATGAGAGGTTTTGACTGATATAAAATATCCGAAAGCCGTGCAGAAGCTTATTAAATATAAAACGTTGAGTTTTCATAGCTCGTAGGATCCAGGAATACTGTAGCTAAAAGCCTATGCGAACCCTTCCTACCATAGTCTGAAATTTTGTGTCGTTTATTTTAAAGCTTCATTAATTAAAAGTCATGTGGATATTGCATATTTTAGATTCCAGTGTTTATGGTAAAGTCCTACTGAAGATTCTGTAAAGCTCCAAGGAAACGTGGGGGATGTGATTTATGGATGATCAACATTATAGACGACAGAGCGTAATTTCAACTACTGTATTGTGGTGGGCTACAAGGGTTTAATTTTAGACCGCTTTTGTTATTCATTTATCTAAATTATGTTATAATAAGCATGTAACAACAACAAAAAAAAGAAAACAAACTTGCAGATAAGACGGTGGTTAGTACCGGCAAAGATGGAGATAATTCAGATAAACCAGAAAAATATCCCAGGTTTGTCGTTCCAACGGAAAAACGTAATTCAACAATGAAAATCCTACGATTATTTAAAAAAAAAAAAAATGGTGGAAGAGAAAATCAGCGTCATTATACAGCAAATGATGACTATAAACAACGTGTAGTTTTCCAAAACTGGAGAGATATCAGTAAAAAAAAAATTTAAGAGAAAAATACATTACGGCCGCTAATAATCAAGGAGTAATATAAATAATTAACCAAATTATCAAACAAAAACAAAGAAATTTCAGTTCGATTATAAGTTTGCATAAATTAAGAACAATCTTTGAAATGTTTGAAGCTCACATTTTGGAAAATACCAGTAATCAGCCAGCCAGACTGCCATAGTTAAGAATCCAAGTTTGGATCCCAGTTGAGATTCCACGGCATGTTTTATTTTTGCTCTTCTTCCGCAAGCAGCCGGGCCATCCTGGTAAATCTAAGATTGGAACCCGGTAGAGACGTCACGTCCGCGAGCCCCAAAGGCGCGGCAAGACGCGGTTTTCCGCTCTCAAGCAATAGTTCGGCTTCCTCGTAACAGTTTTCAAAATAACCAAACTCTCGCGGCTATCGACTATATTTACCAGTGTACTAGTTCATAATTACATACCGACTGCACGACCAGTGCGGCTTCATATTGGAATTTAATTTTATCTTCTTTTATCTAAATAAGCGGAACAGACGGACGACGGTGTGGGCTGAGAGCGGCAGCGAGGATCGGTTAGAAAGATGACGTTCGCAAACAGTTGTTTTTCTTAATCGGATGATTGCGCGAGGCACAAATGGATTACTTTCCCCTTTACTGAAAAGGTAAACTGAACTTGGTGGCCAGGGTTATGGCTCGTGTACTACGGTTGTGGTACAGGTGCGCTGCGGTCACGAGAGAGGAAGCAGCGGTGAAAGCCAGGTCTGAAAATATATTCGTAGGATCAGTGAACGATGGACGAGAGAGGACTTTTTACACGTGTAACCACCAAATTGATTTGAAATCCCTTCACACATTTGTCGATTCTTGAAATCGAAGTGTTGTTTTCAGGTGAATCTGTAAACAAACACCTACCTTGATTTGAATAAATTGGAATCGCCAAATATGCGTAGAGATTTACACAAGTTAGCTAGCGAATCTACAGGTACAAATTAGCAGACCATCCATGGTTTCCCCTTTAAATGCCAGCCCAGAAAAAGGGAGGGGGGTCATTCTCGGCGTGACGACTATAACCCAGTGACTGTGGAAGACGGAAATCTGCAACTTTTTAAAATGGAATATTCCATTTCCTCCATCGCCTTAAGACACCCGCCTCCTAACCATATGCGAGTGACGTTTTTCGCGAGAGCGACCGTAAACAACAGCTGATTCTGAAGAATTGGGTAATAATGGCGTGATTAGAGTTCCTTTTGCTTTATTCAAGAATCTTTAGCGACACGGAGCCTCCTACTGGCGTTGGTCAGTGGATCCAGCTGGAAATCCGGCGGGTCTCATCTGAACGTCCCCGGTGTATGTGTAATCCGGAGATTTATTGAGATCCTTGCCTAAGATCACTGTTTAAATTAACAGTGTTATATATTTCAAATGTCAGACTGGCCAAAATCCTGAAAGGTAATAAAATATTTACTTAGAAACGGTACCTCGGCCTGTTAAGGCGGAATAAAGTTTCACTGACGAGCATCGTCAAGCTGTTGTCGGGATCGTTTCTAAACTTTACTGCGCGGTAAGATAAACGATAGCGTACTTCTGTTTATAAGATGGCGGCGAGTTCATTCATTCGGAACGTGACTTGGGCGATATGCAGATAACCTATCGTATTAAGCTGGTTTTCGCTGCTGTAGATCACTGATAGCCAGTGCTATATAAGAGATACTAGTCGAGATGATGTATGGAAGATGAAG
>JACATO010000020.1:922500-1107500 GCA_018389105.1 Nautilus pompilius | reverse complement strand
GGGAGACGGCGACACAACCGAACAGTGCCAGTGAAGCTAGAACTTTAAGCGCATAGCTTTGTCTTGCAATTTACTTGTTATTTTTGTTGTTGTTCTGTATTATCGTTTGGACCAGCTATTAAACATGTAGAATTCTCAGACTTTTAAAACTCCGTGTCTGTAATCAATTATTCTCTGAGGCTGACGGACAACAAGCCAAGATGTCGTGCGTGCGTTCGCTTCGGTAATCAGCGCCTTTGTCGGCTTTTCCTTAGCATCCTGAGCGCGCTGCTCTTTCCCGAACACTAAATTCATAATTATTTGCCCTGCAACAACTATTTAGACTTTGGTACGACCAGGTCTTTGATCAGTGCTTAGCGTCGTGCCTGTTATGAAGCTCTGTCGATCACGAAAACAAGTCCGCGTGTCCTCCTCTCTCTCTCTCTCTCTCTCTCTCTCTCTCTCTCTCCTCTCTCTCTCTCTCTCTCTCTCTCTCTCTCCCATCTCTCTCTCTCCTCATCTCTCTCTGTGTGTGTGGGGTGGTGTTTTCCTTATTACAGACCGCGGCAATTAAATTAGCTAATCTGCCCGTCCTGCGCGAACCAGAACATTTGACCATTTATAGAACTTGCAACTCGCCGTCGAGGTAAAGCAATAAATGAGCGTCAGCGCCATCTTCACGTTCTTCCGCTAGTTTTCGGCGGCTTAGAAGTGCAAGAGAAACCTGGACATAACCACGGCAGAACTCGTCTGACCCTAACCCTTCTAATACACGGGGACATCGGGAAGGAACGGCGCCTTTCTCGGCTACGAATTTGTTCAGACCGAAGGGTGTGCGCCAAAGTGACGTCTTCCTTCCAAGCTTCCAGGGCGCCATGAAATATCTGAGCAGTTTCCGTAGTACCATACATTTTATTAGGCTCAACTATTTTTGTGCGCCAAAAGATAATAATAATAATAATAATAATAATAATAATAATAATAATAATAATAATAATAATAATATAATAATAATAATAATAATAACGTAGAACAGTATTAAACGTAATTTCCCCTTTAAATATATATCACGTGTTACTTAAGTTATCTCCTATGCAGTAAGTAATATTTTACGTTCCTTGTGGGGCTTTTTTATTTGAATTTTTTCTCAATAGATGGATGCAAACACCGAGTTATGAAAGAGTAATAAATCTACGATATCCTTATTTAAGAAAATAGAAAGAAATAGAAATCCATTAGAAGCCAAGAATATACGTTTCCATTATTGCAGAAACCGTAGAGAAGAGAGTATACGTTCGTCGCCTTTATTGCAGAAGCAGACACAGTGACTTAAAATGATAGCAGAACAGGGTTTCATAAAACCCTTGCAACGGAAGATCACCAGTTTCGATATCAGACAACTGGATTCTCTTCCAGTCTTAGCCAACTGTTTTGGGTCCGTCTGGACAGGTTTAACAGTAGAAATTTGCATTTCTTTTCTTTTTAAAGGCTAAGAATGTACTAATTGACTGTACCGTCGAGGCAGTGCGACACTAGACCAGCCACTTGCTGAGGTTTCCCGCTCGATTCGGAGTAACCCCTAATGGCCCCAGCTGGTGACGCACAAACTTATATCCCCCGAGCAAAAATATTTGGAAACTCTGTTAGGCAAATCAAAGCTGAATGTCATTAGAGATGATACAAAATACACACGCGCGCGCGCTAGAATAACTATGAAAACAGAAAAAAAAAAACTGAATGCAAAATGCAAATAATAAGTATTAAAGATCCCATCTTTGTGTAAAAGTGGAATCCTCCATATAAACGTCGTGTGGATGATATAGTGGGCTGATTGGTAGCCATGCAGGTAATCAGAAAAGGGGCGCACCTGTAGGAGGACTCTAAGAGTACCGGCAGCGGTGAGTGTGCGGTAGATGCTAAGACTTTTGGGAAGAAAATATCACCTGAAAAGGTGTATAGATATAAAATACACAGATAGCGGAAGCTACTTTAGGCGGCAGCTTTAAACCGAAGATAATGTTTTCGAAGGTGTATGCAAGACTTTCAGAAGGACACGCGAAACCGGTACCGTTGACAATAGCCGCGGTCGAAGAAGAAGAAAGCCCAAACTCTTCAAAATCGATGTTAAATATCACAAGGTGGGTTCTCCGGGTGACAGACGACGAGCCTGTAGAAGTCTTGCGAATAACCCGACTACAAGTACGAGTGTTAAGGTTACTTTAAGAATGAAAAGATATTTATCAGCACCAAGCGGTCCTAGTGACCGAGAATCTAGGCTGAGATGGGCGGCACAAACTAAAAGGTGGGATGACCTTCCAGACAAGACCAAGTTCGAGCTGTTTGGAACCCTTCTACAGCAGTTTGTTGGAAGGTCCATCTGTGGAGAAAAACAGTCGGTGTAAACAGCCACAGTAAAACATGGGGCTGGATCGATACAAGTATTGGGACTGCATATCAGCCAAAGGTATTGGAAGTTTGCATGAAATATATGGTATACTGATTGCCGACAGGTACCACGGAGTTTTCATCGATTATGTCATTCTCTCAGGAAGACATTTCATTAGGCAAAGATTCATCTTAGCATACAAAAATGCGGTGAAAACTATCTGGAATGTGAAGTGGCTGATGGAACATTCGCAAAGATGCCCTGACTTGCACGATGCTATGATATGGCCATCATTGAGGCTATATAGGGTTATATGGAAAGTGCTGCAGGTTATTTGGAAAAACATTCCAAGTTATACAATGAGAGTCTGGCATCTTGTTTTCATGCTCCATACATACTTTATATAAAGCAAATGGTTTACATACCAAATACCAGTGCACTGTAAATCGTATTTAGTTTGTTTTGTATAATTTCTCTAACAATGCATTGCGTATATAATGTGTTGTAAATCTTTCTGTTGTATTTCCTTTTTATTTGTGCATATCCTCGCTGTGTTTCCGTGAGTATTTCCATTACCGTATACGAGGTGTAGTCAAAAGGTATCCGACCTTGAATTTGTTTGAACAAAATCCGTATGGGTATTAGGTGGCCGTGTCCTTCCTGAGCATGCGCAAAAATTTTCGTGTCTGTAGGTTGTGCCAGTCGTCCGCAGTGACGCGTTGAGTACAGACGTGAAGAGTGTGCTGTGCGATTTTTTCTTTTTGAGTCAAGATGGCCGAGCGCATTGAGCAAAGATACTGTATAAAATTCTGCCAAAAACTTGGTGATACACAAGCCCAGACTATTGAGAAGATTCAGAAGGCCTTTGGAGATGAAGCTATGGGAAAAACACAAATAAAGGAGTGGTACAACCGGTTCAAAGATGGCTGCACCTCAGTGGACAGTGAGCCACGTTGTGGCAGACCATCGACTAGCAGAAACGACGAAATGATTGCAAAGGTTCGAGGAATAGTCTATGAAGACCGTCGTGTGACTATTGAGGAGATTGTAGCCGAAGTTAGAATCAGCCATGGGTCAGTTCAGTCAACAGAAGATTTGTGCATGAGGAGGGGGTCGGCCAAATTCGTACCAAAGTTGCTGTCTGACCAGCAGAAAGAAAACAGAAAGGAAATCTCCCAGGACATGCTGGAGTCTGCTAGCCAAGATCAAAATTTCATGAACACTATCAACGTTGGCGATGAGACATGGGTGTACGGCTATTACCCTGAAACAAAATTGCTATCATCCCAATGGAAGCATCCATCCTCGCCAAGACAAGACAGGTGCGCAGCAATGTTAAACTGCTGATGACCTGTTTTTTTTGACTACATAGGTATTGTGCACCATGAATATGCACCACAAGGTCAGACAATTAACAAAGAATACTACCTGGGGGTTCTTCGTCGCCTTCTTGAAACTGTGCGGCGAAAACGACCCGACCTGTGGGCAGCAAAGAACTGGCAACTCCACCATGACAATGCACCCGCTCATACCGCCCACATCGTCCAAGCATTCCTCGCCAAGCATAACACACCACTTGTTCGTCAGGCTTCCTACTCCCCAGACTTGGCTCCGTGTGAATTTTGGCTATTCCCAAAGCTCAAAAAAACACTCAAAGGGAGAAGATTTGAGTCAACGGAGGACATTAAGTAAAATTCGACGGCACAGCTCTACAGCATCCCAAAAAGTGATTTCCAGAAATGTTTCCAGCAGTGGCAGGAACGCTGGCAGAAGTGTGTAGACTCCCGAGGCGAATACTTTGAAGGACACTAAATCAAAATGGTGAATTTTTTTAATATTACTTGTTTTTTTTTGGCCAAAGGTCGGATACTTTTTGACTACACCTCGTATATGTGTTTCTTAATACAGTAAACGCATCTTTCATTTCCGTAACAAGTAAAATTTCAAGGGTTTTGTTATTACTGCATATGATTCTGTTTTTAATATCTCTCTTACGGTTGGTTTTTAATTGCTCTATTTAGTATACAGATTTATATGGGAAAATGTGACACAGATAGCCTGGCCTATTTCTTGTAGATGAGTACTTAATTATTCAAATCATATAAACAAAATAATTTTAACGGTTTGGCTAGACACTTCGCCAAATCCTTATTATTATCCGAAGTTACAATGTTGTCTTGTGTTTTTAGCCAATTACAAGTTATCAAATAAACTGCAATCACACATGTGTGGAATAAAAAGATTGTTATAAATAATTTCGAAAATCTGGAATTAAACAACATATACCTTTAAATTAAGCCTTACAGATTAACACGTGCGCCGTGATGTCACCTCACTTAAAATAGTGGCGATATAGAAACGATCATAAATGTAAAGGTATTCAGTAATGAAATAGAAATTCTATTTGTAGCTTTTAAGATCAGATTTTATCGCAATAAAAAAATTCGTTAAAGTTTACAATTTAGTTTAGATTTTTTTTTTTTTTCAAAAGCCACCTGGATGTTAGCAGATTAGGAATGTTGTTAACTTTGTAGTTAAGAAAAGGGATAAAGAAATTGAAATTGTCTTTTTAGATGCGTAAGAGATTCACGTGTACAAAGGGGAAGTAACTGCTCGCTGGAAAGACACAAAGCATCGTCAAACAACCACCCAGAAGGGATTGTGCACGAGAGACAGGCAAATGACTTCCTACATTCGATTCTTCACAACAAGGAGAGATCGAGACTGTAACGTCTGAACTCCGTTGACAGGGCACCCTAAGAGAATTATAAGGGTACGAGGTGGAAATCTTGCTTAAACAATCAATGGATTATTGTTTTAAAAAAAAACATTTTATTAGGAAAAATCAAAATATTACAGGTTGAGAATCCCTTATCCGAAATCCTTGAGGGTCGGATGTGTTTCGGATTTTGGGATATAGATATACCGGAATAATTTGGTGGCTAACCCACTGGGGTGGGCACAAGTTCATTATAACTGCATATGAGTACATGTAGCCTTCAGGTAGTTTTATGCAACATTTTAAAATTATTTTGTGCATGAAACCACAAGAAAAAGATGTACGTTTAACCACCAGAAAGGTAAACTATCACCACGGTAGGCCCACCGGTACCGTAGGGGAATTTGCAGGCCTCTCCCGACATTTTTAAAGTATATTCACACCACCAACAAAGAGATGAGATTAAAAGGCGGATTATGCAAAACCGGTCCCCTCCCGAATAGCTTAGCCCGGTAACCTCTAGCATTTTCAGTGGACGACCGGCCTTCGGTCGTCTCCCTGCCGCAGCCAGTCCCCCTGCTTGTCTATCAGCCGCTAAGCCTTTCTCCCTCCCGTTCCGAGCACCAAGATCCTTTTCCAACAAACTAAGGTGTATCGGATCGCCATCACCATCTATTTGGCACACGATTAGCACGTCCGTCTGTCTTTGAGCCTGAGTATATGGAGGCGGGGGGTGGGTGGGAGGAAGGGGACTCCGACGGACGCCGGCTGAAGACTGCTGAAGGTGCGAAAATTGACGTGTAATTTGAGACACGTCGGATAATATGGCTGTTCTCATATCGGGGTTGTTACATCCACCATTACTCGGTAAAGGATGAACGGCCACAAACTCAGGTCACCGCAGTTAGACAGTTCGCTGCTTTCTCTGTCGTATCTCCCAAGAAGAAAAGTTATCATCTTAAGATTCAAAAAAGAAAAAAAAGGAGAAATCATCCGGATTTTGCCTTTGTACCATAAAACTTCAACATTTTACCACGTCAGTCATTATTAAATACGCGCGTCACCGAGAGCAGATAACGGGAGCAGCAGTGCTTTAAAATGTTCTCTGCTCTGCAGGCGAGCGAGGCCACAGCTTACAGAATCTGGAACAGTGTTGTTCCGTAGTCGCGCTTCTGCTGAGAAAGGCGACTCGAGTCGGGGATATATATTTCCTTTGTCTTAAATAGAATATAACAAAGATTACCGGGAACAGTGAGGTGTCTTCGTCCTCAACGAACAACCCCCAAATAAAAACAGTTTCGTGGGATTAAACATGTAATTGAAAGACTGCACCGTTCTTCTAAACTTGTTTCTTTGTTGTTGTCTTAAAGGTAACCTTCGAATGCTTGCACCTTTTTCTTTTAAAGGTAAAATTAGGGGGGGAATCTAAAGGAGTCAGAAAACCACCCCAGTCTTTTCGTGTCATATAATTTGTCGTAATACAGGTAATTAACCAACCTTTGTTCGATTTTCTCTGCTACCCTCATCGGGGTATGGCCGTGGGCGCGCCTTTGTACGGTCTAACACAACGCCCATACTAAGTACTGTTTTGCCATCGCACCTCCCAGCCACTCTAGAGACGATCCATAAGTATGCACAAAACTGATTCTAGGGGAAAAAGCTGCAATCTACACTTTCCAGGATCCCGCAAAAACGAAAACCAAGTGGCTGTTGGTCTCAACAGGGAGAATAACCCTATAATTCTTCCAGCTGGTAAGCGTAATGCCAGAGTCGTATAACAAACGAAGGAGAATATCCGAGCAAAATTCAAGAACACCTACAAAATCTACAAAGTATACATGCTGTCAGGGGATTTACTGTCATTCGTAGAAAGGAGACTAAAGATTAGGATGGAGCGCTGCAGGCACGTGTGCACGTGACAACTGAAATAGCTAGATGTTCATCTCAGTCTCACAGCAAACCACCCTTTTATATATACTTGTATATAACCTCCACAGATCCATTCAGATAAGAAATCAGTGGGGAACACGATAAATCCCATGGAGTGACCATGTCTTCTTCTGGAAATTATTTCCAGAGCATTCTGACTCACCTGGCTTTACGTAGTTCGTTAAACAACAATAACTTAAAAGATGTTTGTGACCATCATCAGAAACTCCATCGTTCAACAATCTAGCGATACACAAGTCATCCTCGATGCGGAAAGCCTACCTTAAGTACTCCAATTAACGAAGACTTATTCATCACACACAAAAAAATAGACTTTAACCGGAGAGCGGAATCAGCCTAAGCACCGAGAGCATTATGGAATTAGCAACTGTCTGTGTAACAACAACGTATTTCCATTTCCAAGATATCTCTTACAAACAAACTGAAGCAGGGGCCATGGACTGACCTCTCTGCTATCAACAATAACGTTTGCTAATACAAAAGCCTAAAGAATGATAAAGACACGTTGACGAGATCTTCTTTATCTAGCCATATACTGGGAGAGATCAATAAAAGTTTTTAGAACATATGAACAACACTAATACAGCTATCGTGTTTAATAGCTAACTTCCTTTCTTCGATGCAATAGCTTCCAGGTTAAAGAGCAAACTGATTACTAGTCTATGCTCTAAGAAGACATATCAGGCACTACTTGCACTTGTACTTCAATCACCAGCAGGAAGTCAAGAAAGAAATAGTTAAAGTGGTTTTAACCAGACCTGAAAGACTATGTTATTGCAGAAATAAAACTGTAAAAAAAAAAAAACGGCATCTAATATCAAGCTTTATAAAGAATATTTATTCATTGCTGTTCATCAGAAACACAGCGAGTTCGAGCAGATCAATAAATATGTTAAACAACAAAAGAACAAAGGCTGTGGGTTCATACATTAAGGGTGCTTCTGAATGCCTGGCCAGGCTACACAGAAACCTCTTTATCACTGTCATCCACAAAAATACTGTAACACTAAGAAATCATCCAACACAACTGGCTTCAAATAATAAATAATAATAATAATAAAATATAATAATAATATAATAATAATAATATAATAATAATAGAATAATAATAATAATAATAATAATAATAATAATAATATAATAACCTCGATTTATAGTTTACTCCATTTGTTGTGGCTTTAGGGAGAAAAAAATTATTGATAAGACAAAAAGGCCAGCAAAACTAAAACAGAAAAGCACGGATCAGATAGGCATGAACAACTAGATTAGCTTCCATTAACAGATGAAGTCAGGTGAGTGATGAAGTGGGAGAAGCAGTCTGTGCAAACCGAAGCGCAGTAAACAGACAGGAACAAAATCTCCGAATTGCAGGTTCATTACTTAGTTGCATTATTACTGATGAAGAGATTCAGAAACCCAAACTAGCCCACCAACCTACATAGATGAAATTTCACCAATATCTTTTCGTTCATGGCTAGATCAAAAATTCCGGTTGCATGACGTGGTCGCGTGAATTATGTCGCTGAACGGAGGTAAACAGTAAATCTTTCCAAAACTGGGTTAAGTCTTTCAATTCCGCCGCCAGACTTTACTTCTTCTTTGCCGAGTGCCTTAAAGAACCAAAAGAACTACGTCCACGTGTTAATCACGTGACACGTGAAAGTAGATGCATGTTAACACCATCTGAAAGGCTCGGTAGAGAAGTGATCTTTCCTCGGATCTCCGTTTATAAAGCGGAAACAGAGCGCTCAAAATTAAAAAAAAAAAAAAAAAAACACAACTAGTTTACTTAGTAACACTTAGTATTTTTCTACTGGATATCTAGGTAGCAAATTAAACCAGCCACTTATTAAATTGGGCTACGACCGTAGTTATAGTATCAAACAGCGCATGCGTGTCAGCAAGTCGATGACGTGTTGCTCCGAGATTGGCCGATCGCACGGCCGGGCTGACCAGTTCCAGACAGGTGAAAGCAACTGGTTTCATGCGTTTAAAAAAAAAATATTTAAATCACCAAAATTTGCTTTCCTCCCCACCCCCTTGGAGCTTTGATGTACACAAAAGGACAATGCATCAAGGATCTAAAACTTCTAAATTTCCTCTCTCGATTTAATAACTGCAGTCTGCTTCCAGTTTTTATGGAAGAAAAATCACTCTTCTGTAATCTGAAGTCAACTATGGATAAAAAGCACATAACCAGCCGAAGGCGTAGAAACGGAAAAAAAAAAATAAAAATATTCCGGGTTTTACAAGATGGCTTTCTTGTGTGCATCAATACGCCAAGTGGACTTTAATGCGACCGCCTCCAGCTTTGCGGCCACGCTATGGCAAGCCTCCAAGTGCGTAAGGGTTTTATGGGAGACTAAAGAAAACAGAATTAGATTGGAAATGTTCTTAGCAATCGTGAACCGTGTCTTCAAAGAAACCGGACAGCTTTAGGCTACGGCTTTCCTCAGATAAATCTAGGGCTGTTTGGATGTTTTCCTCCGGATGTACTTTGATCCAGCCCAGGTTAACGACGACATCCTCTCAACTTATTTTTCTACTTCAAGAAGAAGAAGAAAAAAAATCGTTAACATCTGCACCTGGTTTTGTACTTAGCCGAAGGTTTCGGCTTCTTTTTTTAACTTTTTAAAAATTCATTCATTTTTTTTTTTCTGTTATTTTTTCACCATCTTTAGCGAACATTAAATGTCTTTGTAGCAGCCGAAAGAACTCAGGCTGAGTGCAAATCTTGGGCCTTTACGTGGACCGTCTAAAGAGAATCGGTACTCGCATTGGCTGATCGTCTAAGGGTGAACATTAAAAAAAAGAAAAGATTTCATGTTCTAAAACGAACAAGAAAACAAAAATCTTCATATACGTATATTTCAAGAAAAATACCTGTAAATGATTAGATACAATTTTTCGGAAAAAAACAACAACTCAATATCCTAAAGACATCCAGATGGAGCCCTGTGGCCTATCATTAGACCGATGGTCAGGTGCCTTTTTAAATGTCCTTAATAAAATTCAGCTGGTTTCTAATTTTCCCACAAACATTTTAAATTGAAAAAGGATAAATGCACGGAAACCACCAGAGTTTGCTTGAAAGCGTCCTATCCACGTAAATCATAAGTTTAATAAAACCGGAATTTATTTAACACAATATAATACATCTTGGTAAAAGGTCGCATAAACTCTCGCCATCTTGTGCAAGCATTGAATAGCTCCGAAATAAAATTAGCGAAAAAAGGGGCCACTTGGTGTATGAGCTCCCTTATAAATTCGACGAGAAAAGTTACTATTGCATCAAAAGAAACTGAGTAGTTGTGCACTATGGCGACTCCTAAACAAAACGGGGAAAGAAATTTGGTTACTAAAATCTGATTACGATGTTTTGTGTATTTAACATTCTTCATAATGGTACTGCTCGGTTTACTCAATTAACGTCATGTTTTAGACAAATTGTTATTAATTATGATGAATTATAATGATGCCTCTGGTCTCATTCTGCTTAGTAAATCATACACCCAAGAAATCAAGACATCGGTCAGCCAGCCGTTGGACCCTCGGCTGAGTTCCTGACCCTAGCCACGATATCTCATTACAGAATCTGTGTAGCCGCCGTCGGTTCCCCGATCACTCGACCAACAGCTGGGACCCTTACGTAGGCGCTTCCAAGAGAAATCCATTGAGTCCCAGACCCTGCCCGTCGCCACATGCATTAAAAAAACAACCAAAACCATTAAAAAAAAACCGATGGAACGAGGGAAGCATTGTCGTCCGCGGAGAGCAAGTAAATTACCTCAAGCACCCGTTCATTTTACAATCGGTAAGCGCTGTCACACCTTCCGGGTAACAAAAAAGGGGTAGGAAGAGGGAGGAGGAGCAGTAGTTTTACTTGGAATATGCGCAGCTTTCAATGAAACAAGAATCGCGCCGCTTTGTCGCGATGAGAAATCATTACTAGGGCACATTCGATCGGGTACCGCGTCGATGGATCAATCAGCACAATTTTAGAGCTATTCCTACACGGATTTTCCCAAGGGCGACAACGTTCGTGAAGAAGCGTAGTGCCGCGTTTGTCCGCTAGAGAGAGTTGTCGATTCTACGCCATGAGGAGCCCCGGCGGATGGAGTGGATTCCTGCTAGAACTCTCCCGTTTCTCGGAAGGAAAGCGAGAGGAAACAGTGTCAGGAAGGTATGACCAACTAACCGGGTCCCCGTAGGAATCGAACTTTGGTCCTTGACCTTATGTTACCGCTGGGCAGGGGAAAATTTATGAGTAGAATCTTAAACCCTTTCCTGAAGATGAGATTCGCAGTATGAACAAGCAGAAAATGATGTACTAGTAACGATAAACGTCGCAAGAGATTTAAAAAAAAAGACAACAAAAAACGAACAAACACAAGACAAAAGAAAAACATTCACCAACAGAGATATAAGTTAATTTTCTTTACAAGTTCCCTACCTTAAATAATCGTTTGTTCATGAAATCAACACGGGAAGTGTCTGTGTCTAAGAGACTGTGTAATTTTCGAATCTCTATAGATTTGTAGTAAGCTTAGCAGTCATCGTCACGCTTAGGCGGAAATCGACGAGAAGATCGTTATTTAAGCTCTTAATCAGTGATTACCCCCCCAATTAGCTTTTGACGATGGCTCAAACTGGCACGATTCTATACCTGGACGGTCACCAAGCCTCCACTAGTTCTCTGATCGCCACTCCGATCCAGGCCTTTCTTTTCCATCCTGTAGGTTTCTGATTGATATTCTCCAGGCAATGTTTCATGGACTCGGCAATGTTCCTGAATGCACTCTGCTAAATACAGGTAAAAAAAGAACGCAAATATTCTCATAGGGTGCACTCCCGTGTCGCTAGATAATATTTTGAGAACAACTATCTGAACCAAGGATGCTATTTTATTTCGTTTGGTCGGCTGATACAGAAGTTGGCGGCCTGTAAGTATCGCTTCAAGGTGTTTCTGTAAGAATTCTCTCATGATTTCATTTGGCTTTTTATCTCCAATGCAACTTCACCGACGCAGCTCTTACCTACGAGGAACAAGAGGGGTAGATAATCACTGGGGAATTATAATTAACTGTTCTTGCGCTCTACGATAAATTTTGTTGTTGTTTTTTGTTCGTTACGATAACTGAGAAAATAATTTCAGAATAAACAATAGCTGACTGATAGTATGTACGAAAATAATAATAAAGTATTTAAATCATTTTTCGTTTTTCTAAACAATGTTATGGCGATGTTCAAAGACGTTAAAATGCAATGCAGTTAACTAAACTGGCAATGATGCAATAGACGCTGGCGGCTGGCAAACATAATTTAGCAGGTTTGTAACATACATAAACACCATCATTGATAACACATTCCACCTTTTGATGTCTACGTGGCTGCGACATAACGAACCCAATAAATTAATGCCTAGTAGGGCTATGTCTTGCCATGGTACATGCGTACAGGATCGTGGACTTTCATATATGCTGTATCCTGGCCACGGTTCACATGGTCATCGATGTACTATGCGTCACTGCAGAGAGCAGCCAATACGCGCAGGACACATAGCCGTATCTGTCGGTTCCGGTACTGCGCGGTAACACGGGGACTGGCCACGTGCAACTTTGGTTCTGTTGTTGCCTGTAAGTTCACAAAGAAAAAACTCGCGGCAGATTCAAGCTAAGAATGACCTGCGTCCAACACATCTAAGGCTCGGTCTTTGTTTTCCGCACCCTGGCATCCCGTAATACAACATTAATTGCATATTCATACTGTCATCAGCCCAAATAGCTATTCTCGGGACCTTCTAAGGACATCGAGTCTCTCCGACCTCGTGTAAAGCGCACCACACCAACGTATATATATATAATTCACAGACATTTCTTATATTCCTTGGAAAAGGCTGCTGTTTTTTATATATAAGTGTCTGGATTTATACGCTTTGGTTTTCAAACATAAATGGCAGTGAACGCTAAAATCATGACAACTATATTAAAATTATCGTTTAGAAGCAATAAAAGTTTCAGCAAATCCAAAATAAATGAGTAGATCCCGTGCAGCAGTGGTACTGACATAAAATTTAATTTGGAAACTTGCCAGCCGCCGTGATTAATCGATGGTAATTTCCTCTGTTAAAAGTCGTGATCGATTACGGTCATCCGCGAATACTTACAGCGTTTGGCCGCGCGGTTGTCGTAAACCTTAGATTACTGTCAGTCCCGTTTAAACACCTTGCTCGCTGTAATATGAGCGCGATGTTTCTATTTAGTCACCATTATTTATTATTTACGTTTGAAAAAAAAAAAAAAAAAGAAGAAGAAAAAGCAAAGAGAAAACTGTAGCCGGTTGACATCAGCAGAATCAAACTGCGGTCAGTCCAGCTGGCAAGCGGCCATCTTGGTTTTGTGCTTCTTTTTTTCTCTGTCTGTTTCACTTCTGCTTTAAGCGGCTGCGGATGTCTACGGCTTCTTCACTTGTCTCCGCAGTGAATATCTTAAAACTAATAAAAGTGTGAACCGTAAATGACGGAGCTCGTGAGTGCGGACAGTTCGGCGATTACTATTTTTTTAGAAAGATATTCTTTAGTGACGGCTTTAAAAAAACAAAACAACAACAACAACAAAAAGCACGTGATCTGTTTTCCCATGCATAGGTCGTACAGTTCATACGTCAGTGTCTGTCGTTAGTGACACCGTGGCGTGCATGCGCAGAGCCTGTTACGCTATCGGAAGACCCTGTGTAGGCTGGTGTGGTGGAGCAGAACAAGAATTGCCGAATGAGCCTGTTAGTGTCGCAATCACTCTGCTAGAGAGACTGGAAAAGGGAGAGGCCGGCTACGACATCACGAGATAATTACTTCCCATATTGGATCTGGTTGAAAGTGGACTTCGGGTTTAGTTCGAGAATTTGCAGTTCCACTGCCGCTGCCCCGTTTGCCATTGTCTCATCGCTAATTTTATTTCGAAATATGTTTCATAAAATTCTCCTCTACTCTTTCATGAAAATTTCCGTTCACCAGCCGCGCAAAGTTGGAGCTGGTTTCGGGGTAAAATTAAAACGACTTTCGCCAGGAATGACTCGGAAAATTCTTCCCCGACACGCCCCGGTGACGGTCAGATTAATCATCTATACGTTGGACGGATTATTTTTTTTAATGATATATATATAATTTACTCACATTCCAAGAGCAATTTGTATTATTGGGCGAAGCGTCGGTCCACAGTCGGCCTACTAAACCGAAAGAACCGAGTTCGAATCTCTGGACCGGTTCGTTTTGGGGTACCCCCTGACTTTCTTCTTCAGCCGACCGCGTGGGGTTTCCCTACACCTACAAATAAAAGTCTGTAGCCCATTTCCCGTACAAACCGGTTGGCCTACTATTACAGGGGGTGGAACAGAGCCGTCGGAAATGGCGAGCTTTTCAACAGCAACAAGAAGCAGTACTTTTGAAGGATAAAGTTTATAATAAGAGAAAAAAACAGATACTCGTACTTTAGTTTTGTGTGTGTGTCTGGTAATTTGTTTAGAACAACTAAAAACAAATGTAGCATTACTGGTCGCGAATTACCCCTGAAGTGTCGGGATTTCGTTATTAAGGTGATGACATCCGGGTACAAGTTGCACCGTAGCAGCGGGAGACATTTATCTCGCACCGTCATAGGGGGACATAATTGAGATCTCTTCCGGAGACCATGAGCTATTCCAGGAAAGGGGGCGCGCTGACCTATACCTGAAGAAATCAACGAGTGCGCCAAGGGATTTTCCAAAGCTACCTAGGAATCCACTAGCAGAATACGTAAGTGGCCCACGGAGTACGAGTGGCCACTCCAAAGATATGCAAATTGGCTGAAACTGTTGAACGTTATTTTCCGGAGAATGTTCAAAATGCACTCAAAACGGGACAAATTTGTTGGGGGCTGGCAGCTCTGGTCAGATGGTTTTCAAAAACATCAAATGGCAAACGCAAAGACTGAATCGGGGAGAGGATCACGTGAGTAATACTCTGAAACGTCAAGGAATCGACGAGAAAGCAAAAGCCATTTTCCTAAAGAGTAGAATAATACTTGGAAAACTTGACAAAAAAAAAAAAAAAGAGATTGAGATTCGAAGCCTTCATTTTTCGAAATTGAACAGTTAACAGTCAATCATTAATGAGATTAAAGTTTGTAATAAGAAACACAGTATGCTTTTTTTATCACTGAGCTTTCACTTGCAACAGTCCAAAGTTTTACCATCGAAAAAATGCAAAACAAGTCACCGCCTTGCATTGATCAGAACTCATTTTCATTTACACGTGCGTGTCTGCTGTTACGCTCCAATGCAAAAAAACAAGCTTTATTTTCAATCCTTTCACTTCTATCGTGGGTGCGAGCGAAGCCAAGAAATCCCACGTGTCCAACCACGCGTCATTTCGTTTGCGAAAAGGAATAAATAGCACGTGAATAACTTCTACTTTAATTTTTAACAGTTATTTATTTGTTATTATTAACGACCCTCAATACTTAAATTAGAATTACCTAGCAAAAACGGTTCGCAAAGTCACAGGATGTAGATATAAATGAAAATGAAAACAATATTTGCATTCTAATTAATTATTTTTTAGACTTTTTAAAAAAAAAATAGATAAAATAAAATGGCGATAGTTTTATCACGATTCGTGCGGAACAGAGAGAGAGAGAGAGAGAGAGAGAGACAGAAGAGACAGAGAGATTGGGAGGGAGAGAGAGAGAGAGACAGAGAGAGACAGAGAGATTGGGGGGGAGAGAGAGAGAGAGACAGAGAGAGACGAGAGATGGGGGAGGGAGAGAGAGAGAGAGACAGAGAGAGACAGAGAGATTGGGGAGGGAGAGAGAGAGAGAGACAAGAGAGACAGAGAGATTGGGAGAGAGAGAGAGACAGAGAGAGACAGAGAGATGGGGGAGGGAGAGAGAGACAGAGAGAGACAGAGAGATGGGGGAGGGAGAGAGAGAGAGACAGAGAGAGGTCAGGTAACAGCAGGACGGCGCTTGTAGACTTGGAAGTTAAAAGAACAACTTGAAAAGTGAAAGTAGGCTGAAGATGCCACTTTGAATAAATAAGCGCAGGCCACCGGGTGGTTACCCTCGTACCTGGGTTTGTGTTCGCAGAAATAGGCATTTTGCAAAACGGGGAGATTTCCTTTTGCAGTAAAGGTTTCTGAAATCAGGCGGCTGTTCGCGAGTTTAGTCACGAGAAAGAGGAAAAATGGACATCCATCTCCGCGCTCGAGCCGATTTTCCGAACCACACCCCCCTGCCGTTCGCGCAGGGCGCAGCTTCATTAGAGCTGGAGGCTGGCCCCTGCCCCGTGCGAATTAAAAATAAAATTAGCGGGTGACGGAAATGCGGTTGTTGCGCTTTAACTGCGCATGGTTCCATCTTCCACTAATGCGCAAGAATGTGGCAGTTTAATCCGCTAACCCGCGCGTTCCGCACGCCCAGCCGCCTCTTAATATGTTAATTTCTGTCGAAATACAAAGAAATTCCAAAGGTTTTATTCAGTTCTGTTTAATACGAAAAGTAGAGCATAAGCATTTATTTAAAAAAAAAAAAAAATTTAAAAATTACTGATTTGTGATCTTCACATGACTGGCTTCTGGATTAGGGTTTAGGGGCTGGATTCCTCGTCCTATTGCGCAATTAGAGACTGGCGAACAGAAATCGGTGAATGGGACCGGTATCGATTAGCTCGTTCTTCATTGCGCGCTATAAAGCAAGCCAATCTCAGCGATTGGCAGTTGTTCGTGTCGATTCATGCAGTTGGAGAGCTGGGTATCAATTGTGTGAATTTGTCAAATAAATGGCAAAGTGCGTGAAATGAGAAATTTCGCTGATTTAGCGAGAGCGAGAGAGGGGGGAGACAGAAAGAAGTCAAGCCGAACCGAGACAAGCCAAGACAAGCCAAGCCAATCGATAACGGTTTAACCCACTTGTAAGAAAATGACATTAGAAGAAGAATAAGTATTAAGTTACTATCTGATAGAAGGTATTTTATGCTGATTGTTTGCAGTCAGCTAGTACGTACTTTAGTATATGATACAGTTTTGTGTCTTATTTACACTTCTGTTATTATACAATTGAAAATTTCCTCCACGAGTCCGCTTTAATTTTTGGCCCTGTGGGAAGTTCCTCAACCTGGAGACTGCTGAGAACAGAGTGCACTTTTGTGAGAATCTTGGACAAAAATTTCCTTCGTGACCGTGATTTCGTATTAAAATTATATCAAATATATTAACTCTTTTAGGAACTGGGTTTCAATGTACAAAAATATTGGCGTACTAGACTTACCATGTTGTCGGTGCACAAATCAAAACAAAGCAAACTAGAACAGTAAAAAGAAGATGGATTAGTCATGGAGTAGACTTGTGATTTGAGGAGTATCGAGCAGGGAGAAGGAATTTACTTTAGAAAAGGAGACAGTCAACCACTAAATTGACGGAGACTAAGACTACCATTTCAAGACTAAATTAACAGACTGTCGCATACGCTCGCATAGATATATTTCCTTATACCAATAGACTAACTGGTAGTAATTAAACTGAATATATAAGTATATACTTTAAAAAAAAATATGAGCTTAATTATATAAAAAAAGAAAACAGCAGTGGAGCATCTCATGATTTTTTGACCAGTCAAATACAACCAAAGTTTTCTACAGAGCTCTAAACTTCCAAACATCTCATTCTCTTTATCCAAAGATGTTGCCAACATTTTTTTATGACAAAGCCACTTCTTGAATATCTCCAGTTGACGCAGCAGCTGGCATTGCTAATTAATTACCTGCAAAGACAAAATTAGGTTTCGTTTGAGAAGGGTGGCGAATAGCTTTGATCCAAAGTGTCTTTCAGGAAAAGAAAAACCTCAGCGATAAAGACTGAAGTCAGTTCTTGTTTTCTCAGGTATGATCCTACACCATGGTCCTTTCATAAGTCTTATTATTATTATTATTATTATTATATTATTATTATTATTATTATTATTATTATTATTATTATTAATAATAATAATTCTAACTATTAATGTATCAGCTTGCTACTCGTTGTATCTCTTCACGCGCTCCGGTTTTCTCCCTCAACCATCAGAAGAGTCCCAGCAGGTTCTCCCTCCGCTAAAGTCTGCAGTATTCGGCTGTAGATGGCGCCTCATTCATTTCGCAGCCCATAATTTCAGAAATATGTTGATAATCTCACAATGCAATGCTACTGATAGACGTCAGAACGTTTTTAAAAAAGAAACATTAATGCTACTCCAGTCTGTAGTGGCCGGCCTCTCGCCGTTCTTACAAACGTACACTTTACCAACAGAAATCCAAGAGTCCGTCCTGTCCAAGTAGCACGCGAACGGAAACGTCCATCCCGTTTGGCCGGTTTCAGCATTGTTTGTTCCCCATACCTGCTCTCCGCAACACTGGCTACCATCGCTAACTAAAAGCAGCAACAGCACCTCCACCACCATTTTTTCCCCACTAGTTTAAAGACGGTGCAGCGATAAGCTCTTTGCTGCCATCAGCTCATCGCGCACTGAGGGAGAGAACAGCGACGGTTCTCTGGAACCTTCTGTAACTTCACGCGACGAGAGCGGGACAGCGGTCCGCTAACCAGTGGCCTCCCTTTTACTTTGATTAAGAACCGTAAAAATAAAATCTTTAAAGCCAACTTCATTCTTGGAGATTGAAAACTACGGGATGTTTGGATCTTGGGGAGATTAGTCTGGATCCTTTGCTTGCCGGTGCTGGACTGGACTACTACGTCGCGGGCCCGGTTCGATTTCCGCTGGCTTGAGCTGGTGTACAGTGTCTGGAGAGGGTTTGTGTCTTCAGCAGCCGGCCGTGCGGATTTACGCCGAGCGGACCAGTTTCTTCCCATACCTGAAAATGATAAATATCTCTTACGTCTATTCAAGGCAGAGGGTAATGGCGACTCACCACACGTTTCCTTGTCGTAAACCGTGACGCAGTCGTGATAAAAAAAAACCGGTTCGCAGACTGACTGCGAGGTTATTTAGTAAAAGGCAGTGTCAGCCAACTCCGGAGTGGTGAGCGCTCATGGACGACATGTGAACTGGTTCTCTTATACCCTCTTCTGATGTGAGCGGAACTGAAGAAATGTCGAAATCACCAAACATCTATTCTCTAAGTCCAGATAAAAAGAACATACAATAAAATATTTTAGTGCTTCAGTTTCCGGTTATCTTCCCGTTCCTCCGGATTATGCAAATACTGTAATAATCTCATCAAAGTTCCCACGTTCTCCCCAACATCTCACCCTTTTATCAATTGTACACGTCGACATTTTATTCCATTGTTGTTTTGTTTAAAACTTCCACATGTACCGACATTCAGATTATCTTTATCCCCCCCCCCCCCCTTTTTTCCTTTTCTTCAGTATCTGCAGCTGATTAATTTCAATGCCAAAACCGTAAAAAAAACTCAAAACCAGAATAACGGATGGATGTGTACCATCTGTGGGACGTTTTGTGTGTGGGGACAAATAATTCAACCTGTAATAGAACGACTTTCGTCCCTTATTCTTGGAACCCCAGACATGTTTCGACCAATTACACCAGGGCGTAAAACCGGATTTCTCGATGTTTCGCGATGTCGCTTCTAGATTCTCCGAGTAACTGCGGCGTATTCAACTATAAAATGGCGAAAGCCATCTGCTTGTAAAGCCGTGCGATCGCTGATACGCTCCAGGAAGTCTAACTGAAACCCAATATTTATTTTGATTTAGTTGTTTTAACTCTTTCCATACGGATCGGCCTCCCTTCTTAGTTATTTGCTCTCGATGAAAATTGTCTTTCGCTTTTATTTGATTGCTGTGCTGAAGAAACTTGGCTACTGGACCAGCAGAATGACGGAATATGAGACGACTGAGAGGGGTGGGTGTGTGTGTGTGACAGACGCTGAGAACTTCTCATCGTTTTCTCTAACCATATCTATTCTCTCGGTCTAAATATCCCCGCAAACCTCCACTTATGGCCAGTGTCCGGATTCCTGCAAGGAAGAAAAAACCGAGGCGGGGTTCTGCATCATCATATCTGGCAGTGATTACTGTGTTCATTGGTCCAAACCTCCCGATCCTCTGTCGACACGTTCTGTAAACAGTGTGCATTTCGCGGCAGAGACCATTCATCTGTCTTTGGGTTTGCTGCTAAAAAGCCAAATAACGACAGCTATGTCCTGCTTGGTGCCAATCGTTTCATCGGGTGAGATTTTGGACAACAAAAAAAGTTTTTTTTAAAAAAATATAATATTACTTACTCGATAATAAAAGACAACGGTTTTTGAAATCCTAATGAGTCCGAACGACGAAATCGAGGCTCTGATTCACGTTGCTTTTGTTCTTTGCAATTTTTGTAAATCGATTTAGTTTTCCTAAATTATCTCTTTTTTAAGTACAAAAATAACTTTTTTCTAAAGACACACCACAGCTGTGTCATCCGTCCCTAATAATAAAAAGACCAAGCCGTGTGGATGCTTCTTATAATTGGACAGCGTCGAAGAGGTATATGGACTCTATAATTGTAGCGCTATCAGATAATGTAATTGCTTCCATCTGTGTGCCTCGTACATTACAAATGCATATGCCAACTAAAAGGCGTTCATCTGGCAACGAAAAGAAATTACGTACGATTATTAGCTGTAAGTCTACACGCACAAAATTTTGGCTCTGACGCAGGCAAACAATTTTTGCACAAGTAACTAGATTTACATTATTCTATAATTCTCGCCGTCTGATCGGCAGTTATGGATTTAATAAAGACGGGCGAGTTCAGTTGTTTCCATTTTTATAAGCGGCGTATTTCGTGCTATCGATGTCTTCAGTAATCACAAAATACCGGTGTCCTTAACTCGCTAGGCAAATCACGTGTTCGTGGTTGTCGTGATGACTACGAACGAATTGCACAATGAAAGATGTGCAAAGGAGGCCATCGTGATCTCCACAAAACTGAGAATGTGAATTTTCTGTACACGGAACGAATTTAATTTATCATTACCATGAATCTTTAGACAAAAACACACGAATGTGGTGTGAGCGTGTATTTGCTATTGCCGATGTTTTCGGACGGGTTCAGTAGTGTACCTCATCACTGTCACGGCTGCTAAAGATTACTACCGAGAAGTGGTTTAAACGGCACAGAAGGATTAGGATAATCCGAAATGTATATCTCTAGGGAAGACTCTACCGTGCAGTCCATCATGGAAAAGTATCCATGAATTAAAGAACTAATCTTCTCGTCTGTCTTAAATTAATGGTGCCTCTAAATCACATTATTAGAAAGCGTGAAGAAAAGAAAAACGTTTTTGGAATTGGTTCGTCTGCGCATCCGATCCCCGCTGTCTTTGATTCGCGTACGGACAGAAGTCGTTCGGAACTTGGTAAAATCGTACGTTACAAACAGGAGATCCCAGCCACATTGATCCGCTAGGGGGCGCGCTTCCATCTGTGTCGTCCTGGCCACCAGCGAAAGCGCATCAAGTAAAGCGACCGGGTTTCGTGAACCAAAAGAAACGGTGCTAGGAAAACTGCTTCTTTTTCTCTCTCCCCACCCCCCCCGGCCAAATGTTCACGAATCTCGGCTTCCCCACAGGCAATAATTACTTGGGAAACAAAGGTATCGAGGGGCCGCCGAGTCGTTCTCCTCCTCCGTGGCAGAAGTATTTGGACGGCCAAATGTCAAACCTTCGCCACACCTCTAACTTGCTCAAATCTCCTTACCGGGTTCTTAGAGTTTCGTCTTTTATCAGCACCCAACTAAAACTGACTTTTTTAAAAAAGACATTTAACTTACAGTTTCGTTTACCGCGTTTAGTAAACTTTATTCAAGAAACTATGTCTTTTGTTTAATCCATGAAAGCAAAGTAAAATGGCTTCACAGCATCACTCCTGGGCACTCGAGCCTCTTCTCAGGACCGCTCCGGTGGCGTTATTCGGCGTCAGGATGATTCCGAGTGAGGGTTTGGCCAAAGAGGAGTGGTGACGCGCTGCTTGGTTCTGCGCCATTTGTGGCTTTGGAAGGAAGAAATTAAATTAAAAGTGGATCAAATCTGCTAAACATAACAAATAAAACAGTTAAAAGGCTACAAGAATTACACCAAGCATTTCACTTTTTCGCCTGAGAGAGAGAGAGAGAGAGAGAGAGAGAGAGAGAGAGAGATGAGTCAGTACAGAGAGAGATGGAGAGAGAGAGAGAGAGCGAGAGATGATGATGATGTAGTCAGTAGAGAGTAGAGAGATGGGAGAGAGAGAGAGAGAGATGATGATGTCAGTACAGAGAGAGAGATGATGATGTCAGTACAGAGAGAGGAGAGAGAGAGAGAGAGATGATGATGTCAGTACAGAGAGAGATGGAGAGAGGGAGAGAGAGAGAGAGAGAGCGAAAGAGAGAGAGAGAGAGAGACTCTCTCCGGTGGAACATCCGGTATTTTTGCATGCACATTTGAAAACGCATGGATTGGAAAAGTGATAAAATAAGTTTATATTGGAACTTTGATCGCAAATTTCTGCAAAATCAGAATATCCTTCGTTTCGTTTAGGAATTTTACACATATTTGATATCCAAGATATAAACCTTGTTTCTAATCATTCAGAAGGCGGAGAATTCCATTTTTCTGGTACACTAAGGCATTCGGCAAATGAAGAAGATTACCCGACCCCAGGCGGGCTCAATAGGCCGAGGTCTGGATATCGAGGCGGCTAATTCATCATTTTCAGGATGGTGTTCCCGCTTTTCTGCTGGTAGCTATTGTTTATGGAGCTTTGCAGGCTGAGTGGGTTCTTGGTTTTGCTGTATTTTAGCAAGATTTTTTTTTTTTAATCGATTTTGATTAACTTTCCAAACAAAGAAGATCACTGAAACAGACCCATACTTTCGCATTTCCTGCTCCATGCTCACTGAAGGCGTCACACGATCCTCACCGAATCTTTCTCCAGCATCCCTGTTGTTGTTGATGTTGTTGCTTTTGACCGTAGTTTCCTCTGGCCAAAAATTTCATTATCGACTCTTTCCAAATAGAACCAGAATACTTTGTACTACCACTGTTGAATTGTGTAAACCTGATTTCCCCATTGCCCAATCAAGTGTCTTTCTTTTTGTAATTCCACGCCTAGAGACATCCTTCAAGCAGCTGCCCGACCATTCAAGTCCAATCCTCAAATACTTGTTGATGGTCGTCCTGCAGATGGAGCCCTATGCGGAAGAAATGGAGCCAGCTGTTAATTATGTACTGGCGAAGAAACGGTTTGTTTTAGACTTAATATTTTCCCAGTCGCGTCTGTGAATTGCGCCTCTAGCAGTTTTCCTGGCAGTCGTCTTGTTTATTCCAGACTAACAGACTCCCACTTGTTCAGCTATTTCGAGTTAAGAATAACCGGCCTCGTTAAGCGCAACAATGGAAGTCTGTTCCTCGTCACGGTGCCCTCTTTTTACCTGGTGACAAAAACGTGTGTTTGTACATTTTAATCATGTATACTATTCTAGGATGGTTGTGAGAATATTTTAATAAATTCACTGTAAAGTGTTCGTCAGCTGAGAGAGGTAAAAAGGGGGTCAGAGATCTTCACCGCGAAGTTAACGAGATCCAAACTCCGTTTAAGTTTTGGGCCTTGAAGAATACACTCCAACGCGGACGAATTCTTACTGATGACAGACAGTTCTGACTTTTCTTTCGCCATGCGAAGCTAATGAAAATTTATGAGAGTATTCAGACAGCAAGGAATATATATATATATTTTCGATGCTGTTATTTATGATTTTCCCTTAAAAAAGCGATATGAGAAAACAGACTTGGTGTAGCGGTTTGAAAATAATCTGCTGTTTGACTCTTAAGATCCGACTGCCTCATGTAATGAAAATGTATGAGGAAGTAATAAGAAAATGACATACCCGACCCTTTTTATACTTGATGGCTTTATAATGCGAGTCAGTTTCTAAAAAAGAAGCCTCTCAGTCTTCTTTATTGAAATATAATCTCGCTTGAAGTCGGTGTCAGAGCGACCCTCGGGAGTTTTTTTTTTTGTTTTCCAAAGCGATAGGTACGAATTGTGCATGGCACCAGATATTCATTAAAGCTGCTTTCGTAATTAACCCATAAACTAGTCGAAAGCTTGATGAAAAGATAATAGCTCAGCACCGTATGACCGGATATCCGTTTAGTGGGTACAAGTCTACACTCGACATCGGCTTAGTTCGCAAAAAGTTAAGTCGGAGAAAAGTGTGATAAAAGAGAAGGACGCTGAGGTGATCAGAGCAAGCAGCCACCACATCCAAGTCTCCCCATCCCCCCTCCCGAGTCAGTAGGCGTTAATGAAAGACGGATGCGTCCGCTTATACCCACAGTTGCGAAGATGTCTGTCCGTTCTTGGAGCAGACCTGCATATATCAGATCAGCCGCGTTCCTCAGGGTGGCGCTAGGGTAGCAGTCTACCGATCGAAGTATCCGCTTCCTTTACTTCCTTTCAGTTAACCCTTGCAGTTCGTATTGATTTCAGGAGCAGGAAAATCTGTTTGTGTGTGTGTGTGTTTTTTTTTTTTAAATCTTTTATTTTCAACCGCGGAGATAAGGGGGGCGAGATATGCGAACAAAACAACAAAAAAATATCCTCGAAGCAGAGCAACTGGGACCAATTCATCATGTACGCAACACCTAACGACAGTGTCCTTAAGGGGCTTCAGTCGAGAAGGGGTTGTTAATAAGTTGATCCGTTAATGCCCAAAGAAATGCAGTGGTAGCAGAGGGAAAAGAAATGATAAAGGAGAGGGAAAAAATAAAAGGGAAAAAAGTCTCAAGGGAGATAACCGTTAAGTAGCGGTGCGCATGCGCGACCTTGTACCGCCGTAAAAATGGTTGCTGATGATCGATATGACATCAAACTACCGGTCCTCATAATATTTAAAAAATCCATCGCTGAAAAGAGAGTAAGCGGTCTGCTCCAAAGTGATCGGAATGCTATTCTGTTACTGACAGATTTAGGCGAATGCTCCTGAAGCTGCGGCGAGAGACCTCTTGTGAAGCCCTAGCACAACAGCAGTACGGACTTGTTCTCAAAGCGAGCATTGCGTATAAATCGATAATTAAGACAACAACAGGCAGCTGAAGCCATTTCTGTTTCTTTTTTACGCCCATCGCACCTCGTAAAGACAAACGTGCCTCTTTCTTCTGCTCTACATCCACCGGATTTCAAATCGCAGGCTTCTAGCAAGTTTCATATCTCGTTACTACTCAAACTCTTATACATAAAGCACACAAACTATTTTGTAACTTATTTAAATATTAAGGCTTGCTTAAAAATTGTTGACATTTGTTTTCATAATTATTATATATCACTATCCATCCCATATCTATAAATGTGTGTGTGTGTGTGATGAAAAATAGATATGACATTAAAAGAACCCCCTAAAAACTATTTACCAGGTATGTATTACCACAAACGAGAGAAAGCATGTGCTTTAAAGCTTTTAGAAGCAATCAGATACCTGTCAGTTATGTATAAATTTACACCAGCCACCAGTAGGGAGAAGATGAAATATGGCCTTCTGAGCCTCAGTAAACAAAGATAGAATAAACCAGAATGAAGATAATATTTTGCTTGTTTTTTTTAAAACTCTAATGCTATACCGGTTAGAGAGAGAGAGGAGAGAGAGAGAGTAGAGGAGAGGAGAGGAGAGAGAGAAGAGAGAGATGACATCAGTACAGAGGAACAGACAGAGAGATGATGTCAGACACACACAGAGAGAGAGAGAAGAGAGATGAGAGAGATGACATCAGTACAGAGGACAGAGAGAGAGATGATGTCAGTACAACACACACAGAGAGGAGAGAGAGAGAGAGAGCAGCATGTGTTGTGTATATTTGCTATTTTTATGTTTAACGCTTTTATACGAAGGGGGCGACTCACTAACAGTATCCACATTATACGCTAATGAGAATATTCTTTAGCTCCAGTCGTAGAACTTGGATGAGTCCAGTTTAAACTAACTCCATCTTTCAAGCATATCATCATTATACAACACCGACTGTAATTACCACGTCATCTTTAAAGGGCGACAGGAATTCTTTCTTTATTCCCAGTTCAGCTTTGAAAAAACCGCTGTGTGTAGGGATAACGCGGGACCTTCGAGGGAGCACCATCACAATCCCTGAGCCCTCGTTTATGTTGAAGAAGAAAACTTGTTATTTTTAACCGTTAAAATTAATAAAATGAACGTTTCGAAGATATATACAGTAACAGGTTATACAATAGTAACTTTATTTACCTGATGAAATTAAAGAGAAACAGACAGAGTTTTATCTTCGAAAAAAAAAAAAAAAAGACGCCCAGGGATTAGAAAAGTAAAAAGTGCGCTTCAGATTAATTTCCCGCTCTAGCGGGCATTTAAGGAACTATTGTTCGTTACCAAACACAGTTAATCTACTCCATAACTATAAACTTTATTTTAAATAACTAACCCGTGTCCTAACATCATGGTTCTGCTGTCGAGAATACCCTCATGGTGCTGTCTGCGCATCATAGTTGTGCAAAAATGGCGGACTGTGACACGTTCGTGTGGGTTAAGCCGTCACCACCCCACCCTTTTATTTCGAGGCTGGCGGCCGAGTATAGCGATAATAATAATAATAAACTATTTTCTTTTTGTAAGTGATGATTTTCGCATTGAAGCTTCTTTTCAAGAAAAGTGTCCCAAGCTGGAACTGCGCGGACTTCAGTGTTTCTTCAAGGACGCGCCGAGGAGAATCTTCATGAGCCGTGTCTTGAAGAGCGCGTGCGCGAAGACAGGTAGTCATCGATCCGGCTGATCTCTCGTGCGCGGGCATCTATCAAAGGAGGGTTAAATTTGCTGTTTTTAGCGGTACGTCGCAGAGATGTACTCTAATCGGTGTTTAGACGATCGAATCAATATTTAAAGAAATCGCTTTATTTTAGTTGCAAGACGACATTTTGGTTTAATCAGTGTTCCGGAGCATTTTCTATGATGGGGCTCATTAGCTGAGACATGCAATAAACAGTAACAAATACTGACGGCTGTTCCTTCCACAATCCTGAGGATGGAGAAAACCGAAATTTCCCAACTCGGCAGCCAGCTTAGATAGTTCGTAATTATTTTCTCCGGAGTAATATCTACCCATTCAAAAAACCTTGGTCATTTCCAACATCTTTGCGTCTGTAATATGATTCAGCTTTGCTTTAAAACAACAACAAAGGATCATCGCGAAAATCTGGTTCTCATATACAGAAGCAGTGCGGTGTCGCTCTCCGACGTAGATAAGACGCAGGAAGCAGTCCACACCAGTCCGCTTGGTTACTTGTGGCGGTCTTTACACCAACAAGAATTATGCATTGGCCGCGGGACTGTAATCTCGGTGCATTTTCCTTCCCCCCCTTTTTTTTAATGGTTCGCGACGCAAGAAAAATTCTCTCAAACCCTGTTAGAAGGGAATGGCGTGGCCAGCACCTAGCCCACTGTTTCTGACTTCTGCCGCGTGATGTGCGCCCACCACGTGACTCTTAAATGAAGCGGAACAGCGAGACCAGCAAAACCCGTGGTTGTTCACGAATCCTGTTTACAGGTAAATGCGCCTGTTGCGGGTTTGGTATAATAAATCATTTCTTCCGCGAACAAGCCAAATATTAACCCGCCATTATTATATGATTTACCACTATTAACTATTGCTTACCGGTTGCTACGAGAAAGATACCACAGGTTAATGATTGAAACAGATGCTGTGGATTATCACTCGACTGTAGAAACCACGTTTCTGACCTGAGAAACGAAACAGACCGGAGGGTAATTCGGTGTGGGCAAAACTGGTTTGAACAACAATTCCATGATAAAGGCAAATTTAAGAAAGATGTTTTTTTTTTTTTGACATATTCTCTCCATAACATGATGGACATAGAATAATTAGTGTAATTACGTTTTCCCATTTCTGTTTCTGCACGCACTTGCACACAGAATGGATAATCTTTGCACACCTGTTTTCTTCTCCCGAGGGATGCGCTGAGAAGGGCTTTCTTTAGAACTTCTAAAAGACTGAAGTAAACTTTATATAGTTACTTTTCTCCCACCTCGACAGCAAAAAAAAAATGTCTCAATAAAGACATTAGCAGCTTCTCAGCAACTGGAACTTACGCTTTGATTATCTCCTCTTCTTTCTTCTCCATTTCGAAAATAAATAAATGAATAAGAAAAAAAGAAATTTAGAAATATCTTCTAGACAATACGCCTTGAACTTATTTTGAATCTTTTCTATTTTAAATAACAGTTAACGAGCCACCTGAAGATCATAGATTATTATTAAATGCATGAAAATCTTTTCAAGACTTAGAAAATTATCTCGAATCTATTAATATTTGAAAATTGTATATATTATATAATTTATCAATACATTCCCATGCATTAAAATTATAAATAAGAACTATACTTCCACTTATTTTTTAGATAATTATCTCGTATAACAATTTGTCTCTCTCTGCCATTTCTTATTAGAAAAAATAGACTGTTAAAAGCATTTTTAGTTCCTCCTTTAAAAATGCTCAGTAAGTGTAGGCCAATTCGTGTGCTGGCATCTCCGAGGGATGGGAAGCGTTTTTCTGCGCAGTAAAATTACTAAAAACCAACTACTTTATTTCTGCAGTTTTTTTGTTGTTTCTTATATGCGAAAAGAAAAATCCAAGTGTAACTTTAAATACGTCTCTACAAAATCGTTCACATTCAGCAATTGTATCGCAATCTATTAAAGAGAATCAGATGAAACTGTGTGAAGAGGTCCCGACCACCCTTTCCATTCTCCATCATGCAGTTCATACAGTTGTCTGACAAAATGGTTTCTGAAGATGTCTGACAACCTATGAAGACATGAAAGTAGAAACCGAAGGTACCGCCCACGGAGACGGTCTGGGAGATACTGCCGATCGTGTTGGCACCACCAGAACAAAATACTTTTTTTCTTTTCTTTCATGCTCTTCCAGAAACGTAGCTTACATTACAAAACTGTATCACTTAAATATGTTTAACAGTCCCTTTAAAGCAGACAGACACCCTGACACTTTATTATTGTAAAAAACCATCAATTTTGTATAATTAGTTAATTTCAGACAGACGTTTAATGCTTCACCTGGCAGGGTCTGACTCGTGTTTTTCCTGCTCATATTTCCTTTTTTTTAAAAAAAAAATTAAAATTAAGAATTCTCTTTTATAATTCTAGGGATCTAAAAACCAGTTAGATTTCCTCGGCCGTTTGATTTTAATACTATTCCGTTCTTAATATTTTTAATATGCTATTTTAAACATCTTTGTTACTGTTTAACATTGATAAACATTTATTTCTAATAAAAGAAGTGGGAGGGAAAAAGTATTGTATTATCTTAATTTTTTTGTATTAAATAATTGGTTTTTGGGAGGGCACGTTTAACTTTTAGTTTCAAATGAAGACCCTCAAAATTTTGTTATTTTTCCTTTGAAGAAATCGTGCACCAGAAAACTGTAAGGTAAAGGTAGTTTATTTTTCCTTTTAGACATTTTAAACTGGAGTCAACAGAACATGAAAGGAAAAGTAACTTATTAAATATTTAAAAAAACAAAGACACTAATCTTCTCTTTAGTAGATGATCTTCGTAAGTCGCCAAAAATTTTCTTTCGCATAGGCACAGAGGCTCTCTTCTAAGCTTCCCGGGGTGAGATCTCCACGACTATCCGGTACTTTCGGAAAATCTCCCGATATCGGGCGCATCTTCGCAGAATATCCCATTATATACAGCAGTGGTTCCCAACCTTTTTTGTCCCGTTCCCCCTTTTCCAGTCATTGTTTCACCTGTGGACCCCCTACAACGAAATATGTTAAGCCAAGAAAATTAATAAAAGATTTTTCTGCAAGAAATGAATATATTAATGTAAAATGCCTTCCATTGTTATGCTGATTAAGATGTAGGCCTATTTATATGAAATCAGAAAACATTCCGTTCAGCACTTTTTGATTTAAGTACAACACATAGGAAAAATGTTATGTTAATGTTGTTATAGTTGTAGGTATTGTGTGCAAAAACTATCTTTATAATATTTGCTCTTTTTTGAGCTTGCAAGCACATGTATGAATAAAAAGAATCACAAAAACTGTATTAATACAACAAAAAATCACAAAAACAGCAGTGAATGAAACTTTTCATTGGTTGCGAAAAAGTATGTCACTTTATATTTCTCAATGGGACGTTTGTGGTTGTTTTTGAGCAACCAGCTCATGAATCCTTGGCTCAGTGGCAGCCAGGGCACACCTCAAGTCATCTTCCACAGACAGCTTGTTCCTTGATTTTGTTTTTATTGCAAGTAATGAAGAAAACCCACTTTCGCACAGGTAGGTTGAAGCAAAAGGCAAAAGAACTCGAACTGCCAGATCACTTATTTTTGGATATGATTCCATCATTGAACACCAGAAGCTAGACAAGGAGTTTGACTGGAACACATTCTTGGCTGTTGAATCATGGAGAAGCTCAATGAACTCTTCTTGTGCGTCTTCTAACACATCATCAACCTGACATAAGAAAGGATTTTTTGCTAATCCTGCATGCTGAGGGCTCAAGTCAGGAAAGTAACGGCGAAATTCATCATCTAGATGAGACAAGTGGTCCATGATTTCCTTGGACAAGGTGCTTGAAAGCTGACCATCAGCAAGAACTTCATTCAATGATGGAAACATCATAAATTTTCCTACACTCACTCTCTTCTTATACAGCTCCAATTTGGCCAAAAATGCATGTATTGAGTCACAGTGGCTGAGCAAGTTTGAATCCTTTCCTTGGAGTCTCAAGTTCAGCTGGTTGAAGATTTCAAATATGTCCACAAGATAAGCAAGGCGGAGCTCAAAGTGTTCTGATTTCAATATCTCCAACAGGTCACATTTTTTCTGTACATCAAGAAACATTTCAACTTCCTGGCGAAGAGAGAAGAAGCGGGACAAAAATCTCCCTGCAGACAACCACCTGACGGATGTATAAAAGAGCATGGAACTATGCTCGGATTCCATGTCATGACACAGTTGCTGGAACAGTCTCGTGTTTAGGGCAGAGTTTTTCACATAGTTCACGACCTTAACAATACCAGTGAAAATTGTGAGAAGCCCAGAAGGAAGCGATTTAGAAGCCAGAGCCTCCCGATGAATGAAGCAGTGCACACCAACTGCATTTGGTGCTTTGGATTTTACTTTTGCTTGGAAACCCGACCTCGACCCAAGCATGGCTGGAGCTCCATCAGTTGTGATTCCAACAAGATTATTCCAACTCAAACCATGCTCGTCAAAAAACGATGACACAGCATTCATCACATCAGTGGCCGTACTTGATGTTTCAAGATTTTGACAGCAAAGAAATTCCTCCTTGATTATGCCTTTGAACAGGTATCGGCAGTATACCAACAGCTGGCACGCCATTGCTACATCAGTGGATTCATCGACCTGTATAGCAAAAATGGGGGATGCTTTTATCTCTTCAATAATCTGATCTTTCACATCACCTGACATGTCGCTGATTCTTCGCTGGATAGTATTATTCGAAAGAGATACATCACTTAGTTTCTGTGCTGCTTCTGCTCCAAGAACCAGTCTAACCATTTCTTTTGCACAAGGTAGGATCAATTCTTCAGCAATTGTGTGTGGCTTTTTCTTCCGTGCTACTAAATAAGCCACTCTGTATGATGCTTCCACGATGTTCCCTCTCTTCTCTTGGAAGCTACCAGTCGCATCAAGTTTTTGCCTCTTCAGTTCATCAGCTTTCCTCTTGAAAAAATACTTTTCCTTGCTAGCATACTCAGGGTGGCATTTGGTCAGGTGAAGTTGTAATTTTGAAGGCTTCAGTGAATCATTTCCCAGGACACGAAAACAAATGACACACTGTGGGAGATCTACATTTTTTTTTGAATCGAAGTAAACCCCCACTGAAGATAATCTTCCGAGAACTTTCTCTTCTTACTTGACATTATGCAATATCTGTGGGTGGAAAAAAGAAAGCTGACTATGTGTGCGACCAGGTTAATATAACAACAATATACAAGTAAAATAATAACAAACCAAAGAGGTATCATATACACACAGACACTTAAACATGCAAAGTATAAGTCACGATTTCACTAATTTCACGATTTTGCTAAATATTATCACTTGTTGTTAGCCATATTAGAAAGAAAATAATTAACATTGCCTTAATATTATTTTCTTAATATTGCCATAATAAAATAAAGGTTATTTATTCATTTTCTCTCTCTCATTCATATATCACGTATATTCATGACACTCGTCATTTAAGGAGGCAATAAATCTTCCTGTCATCTCGCGGGCCGCTCATGACCATCCCAAGGGCCAAATTTGTCACATGGACCGTGAGTTTGACACCGCTGATACTGTTAGCTAATGTAGAGCAATTCTAACATTTAAACATTCAGTTTTAAGGATTGTGAACAGTAGTAATAATTTTATTCTGAGCCGCATGTCTTCTAATTCCAGTATAATAAATTTAAAAATAAGTAGAATCTCTATGGACCCCTTGAAATTCTTCCATGGACCCCTGGTTGGGAACCACTGATATACAGCCTTGTTCATCGCGTTGAGCTGTGTGCTGTTACGTAATTACTGATTGGCTTAGGCTGGACCAATCGGATCGGTTTATTTTAGCCAATCTAATCTCGACTTGTTTGTAAAGTCGCCATCTTGTGCGATATCGGAAATGTCTGAGAGGGAGGGAGGCTTTTCCGTGACGACATCGAGAAAATGTCTCACTAGAACAACTCGCATGGCCCGGCAAATCTCCATGTTAAGCGAGCATTATTAGGGCTGTGCGCGGGCATTACCCTCCTTCTGTCCTCACGCACTGTTTCTGGGAATTCCCCGTTTCCAGCCGAGGCCTCTGTAGGTACGTACGCTATTTCATTCTCAATTACCATAAATTTGAGGAAAACTTATTGAAAAAGAAAGAAGGGGGAAGTTAGAAAGTTCAGTTCGAGCTATAAATCGTATGAGCAGTCAGCAGGAGACGCCATTATGCAAAGTGGTGCTGATTGTTGTTGTTGTTTTTTTTTAAAGTTTTTCATGAAACTGATAATTTTCGGTGCCAGCGCTGTTGTTTACAGGCCTACCTGCGCCCTTGGTACACCGAGCAGATGATTCAGATATCCCCGCATCTGTTTTTCTCTAAAGAAAAGATTCTTTGAATGCATTTGCTAGGTTCATTTTTCAGAAGTTTGGTAATCAGAAACTTAAATAGGAAAGAGGAGGTTGGCGCGCGGGGCGGTGGGGACAAAAACATTTCTCCAAACACACATTTGGAGGAGAGCGAGATCTGTTTGTAACTGTATTCTCCAGAGGAACATCATCTCCGATTCTAGTTCCAAGGAGGGAAAAAAAAAAAAAATAAAGGTGTTTATAATTCTATTTTTTTTTTTTAAAAATGTAACTGAAGGAGTTTCCAACCTACGGATGGCGGTAGATGGCAATACAATTCTGAAAGCAGCCCTTTTATTTCAAGTTGTCTTTTTGAAGAACACAACCCAGCAGAACAGCAAGGGATAATTTGAATTTGGTTTCCTTTCCTTTCCTTATCTGTTAAAAATGAAAGATTAATCGCACTGTGGATTGTGTTAACTTGCCAGCAGTGATTTGAAATCTACCTCATTGGGACAAGGATATAACAATAAAAAAAAACAAACTCTTGTTTTATTTTTCCTCCCAATTGTTTTCATCACCTTGACTAATGGTGCAATCACCCACGTGCAGTTGCGAAAAATCTCTCTTCCAGTGATATTTTGAGTTTTTTTATGTGACAGTTTTAAGACCGGTGCTGGCTGGATGTGAGAGGAGATACATATTTCTGTCTCCTGCAGATCAAACAGGTGTTTTAGGGTGTTGCTAGAAAAGCTGATCCTTTTCCTGCCAAAAACAAAGTAAACTTATTGGAAATGCATTATCTTAGTAAGGAATTACTCTTGCTCCACCATTTTGGTTTTCGCATTTCGCCAATTTTCTAAACTTGGGTTTTAAACGTAGTCTTCGTCAGGGTTAGAAGACTGTCTTGGCATGCAAATCTTAGTGTTTATTTACAGTAAATTATTTCTTTGAATTAAAGGTTTTTTTTTTCTTCTTTTCTTAATATTTTTAGTCAATTAAGAGTGTCCAAGTTATTGAATTCTCATGATTTTCAACCAAACTTTTTACCTTCTCTTATAATTTAATGTAGTGTATATCTGTTTGCATGTTTACTGTTGGGGAAACTTGTTGACTTTTGGAAGGCCTCGGCAATGACTGATGCACAATTGACTTTAGTTTCCAAGATACTGATAGCATATTAAACTTAAAAAGAGTTTTTTAGTCCAATTGTAACTCCTTTGGTGAGTGATACCAGCAGCTATCTATTAAAGAGTTCCTCGGTGAAATTGCAGCTGCTTCTTTTATACCTCTTTTTTGTTTGTTTTCTATTTCATCACCAAAGTAAAAGCAAAAATGGATTAGTTAAAATAATTTTAAAGTCTCAACATGATTTTGTAAATTGAGTGTGTGGAGTTATTTACTGATGACCCCCCCCCCCACAGCAACGCTAACAGAGCTTAAGGGATGTGGAGAAAATGGTTAAGTGACGGTAAACAGTACCCAGCGAGCATGAACACTGCTCAGTGTACTTTGTGTGACTTGAATATATACATCTCTCCTGATCAGATCCCATCTGAGTGGATGACTCCTACCTGAATGAAGGTGGTAGGTAAAAACATCAGTATAATATATAAAATAAATATATCTTAGACATTTCTGCCTGGACAGGCTTATTCAGATTTTTAAAAATTTTTATTTATCTTTTTGAACCCACTACCCTGTTTTTATTTATCTTATAAGATCTGTAATTGCCATTGCAATAAAGATTTATCTTGGTGGGGAGCTCAATTACTCTGTCAGTGCTGATATTTCAAGACAATAGAAGAAAAACATGTACTTTATTACTTTTCCTTTGTACATAGGCCCCCATCAAAGAGAGAGACCCCCCCCCCTGGGTTTAGTTTCCTAATCTATGTAGAGGAAAGCAGCATGAGGGATTAGCTGTACACTAGAAAGGTTTACTTCATAAGCAATTCTTTAATGTATTTTTACTCACTAAAAAAAAAAAAAAAGATGCACGCACACAGGTTATTTTCCACAAACTTAAAAAAAAAAAAAGGGCATCTTAAGGTGAACAGAAAAGTATGCAAATACACAAGTAATAAGAAATGTTGATTGCTGCTTTATTCTTTGTTTTGTGGGGCAAATTGCTTTTTGTTCATTTTCAGTTTTTGATCATTCAAAGAAAGGATGCAGATGGAAACATTTCCCTGGTAACTCGTGCTTTACTATTTTGTGCAATGACCAATGAAAGTGAAAGATGTGCATATTAGAGAATACTTATTATATCCAAGATTTGTAGTGTATTGTAGGATTTACATTGGTCAGAAAGCACTACTTGTCAAGTGTTTATAACATCTTTTATTATACTTTTACAAATTCTGTTATATAAGTTTAACAGTGCAAGTAACTAAGCTTGCAGTCTGGTTACTATAGTCCGTGCTGTAACAATGTGTTGATAAATTGGTTGGTGATGACAGATTGCTAAAAGAAGACGGACACTTTCTCTAAACAAAATTATTGATTAGTAAAATAACAACATAAGCGAGGTTTTCCAGAAAATAAATGTAATTTTATCAATTATGTAAGTAACAGATTGGTTGTAAACCATTGTTTGTTAGTGCCCTACTGGACTAATAGGGTTGAGGGGCTGAGTTCACATCCTGGTCTGGACAGTCTTTGCTTGGCTTACCTCCCTGGTATGGGTCTGTGTGGGCCTCCTTCCACCTCTAAAAATGAAAAATTCTAGTAGAGTTTTTCTGCGGTACATTTGTTGGAGATTGTGTGGCTAGAAAATGGCGTGCACCTTGACCACTGGCGAAGAGCTTTTAACTGTACCTAGATAACTTAGTTGGCCACTAAGACTACTGATGCCTCACCTTTTGTGTCTATAAACACGAAAAGACAGGACAGGGTTCAATGAAATGGAAATGAAAATCAGACAATCTTACACTGTCTTACAAATTACATTGTAGCTTTAGCGCTTTTTTTGCTTGCATTAAGAAAGGTGGAAAACTTTTCCTAAGAAATCATTTCTGTGCCATTCCTGCATTCGTGTACGACAATGTAATGAGAAAGAAATGTACTCGTTTGTAGGCAGTAAATAAGTGGAACTGAAGAGACAACACTACTGAACCATTATAACTGTGGATTTTGTTTTCATTACATTCATACATCTAGTGCCATTTGAAGGACATATTCTATTTTCGTTGGGCAGTGAAGCTTGGCTGTAGGTCAACAAAGGCTGACTAGTTGGTTTCACCCTTTGATAGCCAGCATGATTAACATAGGCAGTTTGTTTTTGCGGAATCATAACAGGGGTTGTGCTTTAAGAACCTTTTGTGAAACAATTCAGTTGAGAAAATAAGGGGGGATCTATAAAGTAAAATAGATTCTTTTGGTAGGATCTACACATGTTCAGGCTTTATTCGAAAGTGGAGATGATTTAGCAGACAAAACCCTGTAGGCAGATAATAGGAACATTTATAATTTAGCATAGATTGTTTTTGCTCGGAGCTGTATTAAGTTCTGGATGGATGTTCAGCACGAGGTTACATTAAAAGCAAATGTAAAGAATGTCCTGAGCACAAACAATGAGGACCTCATTAGAATTAGCCTGGGGTGGGGAGAGAGCTGATTTTGGTTTTTCTTGACATGTAATAGTGGTTCAATAAACCTAATATCCACAGACTGACTGGGAGGATTATAAATTTTTGGAACAGAATCTATTAAGTTGTACAAAAAAATGTAAATATTTTTATTAGTTCTGAAAAAAAATAATGTTTCCTTTCATATTTTATAATTCCATTTTTATTAAATATTGGGAATTTTTAAAATATTATATCCAGAAACCAATATAAGTAGATGTCACTTGGTATGACTAACATAGATAAATGCCTTTAACACTCTTGCCAATTAAGGTGATTTGTTCTAATTTACTTAGATAAATTTGCAGGTAAAAAAAAAGTAAAACTGCTTCAGATTTGAAATATTGCTATTTCTAATGTTTGTGTTTTTTTTTTGTGTAAAATGCAAGATTTAAAGTACAATCATCAAATAATACCTGTGTTCTTAGACTTTCCTTTTATCAGTTTCTTTTATAGAATTTCAGACTTATTGGGAATGGGGTTAAGATTGTGGTGAATAAACATTCTGATGTAACTCCATTGCATGTCTTAGCAAAATGTGATGGTGTAGGCTTTCTAACGCTGAATGTGTGCGGCGCACCTCTTGGTAAGGTGAGATAAAAACAAACCTACAGAAATATCTGGGAATTTACTGCTCTGGCCAGCAAAGGTGTGAGGAGGCAAAATACTGACTTGGCATGAGGTGTCTAGTGGCAGACTTTTGGTCTGCTGGGCGGAGGGGGCTCGCACGTTCGATTCCAAACTCTGTTTGGTGAAGCTCTCTAGCACGGTGCCCTGCTGCTCACTGGCCGGCCGTGCAAGTTTTCTCCCACATCTGGAAAAAATGAGTTTTAGTAGGGATTTTTCTGGATGCGTGAGGTAGAGGTTCTTCAGGTAGCTTACAACTGGCTTGCGCCCCGACCGACACTCCACAGCCGCTTGGAACTGGCTTGGTCACTACAGGCAGATGATGGCCCATGCCTGTCCTTTCCAGCTTAATGCTGTCAGCCACTCTTAGATCTCAAAATCCAGGACGGGGCTTTCACACAAAAAAAAAAAAAAAAAAAGCTTTTCTTTATTTTATTTTTACTGTCTCTGGGCAAAAAGAAAGGATGAATTAATACGGAGATTTAAAAAAAAAAAATTGGATGAACCGGATAATAGTGATGCAGACAAAGCATTTCAGGGTGGATATTGTTTTCCCCATTAAAAGAATTCATAGGTAAGGAAGTTTTAGGTCATTTGTAAGGTTCACCTTATTCTTCTCCCCTCCCACTCTGTTTCTTATCTGAATCACAGTGAAAATTTGATTTCTTAAGAAAACATGCAGTGTATAATTAGCACTGATGTCATAATGAATGCCTTTTGTTTGTACCTTCAAACCCTCCCCATCTGGATAGTTCCCTCTACTTACTTTGGTTGCTTTCCTGCCTAAAGTATCTCCTTCAGATGGGAGCTGAATGCAAGGTGAGGCCATCTATCACTGGTCACTACTTAAAATCATTTCTAATATAACATGATAAAGAACATGTGTGGCTAATCTGTATTCATTATATCTTGCGTTAAAGGATGCAGTAAGTTCATTGGAGGATGGAGACTATTTACTTCAGTAGTAGAGATTGGGTTAGGCAAAGCTTCATTAGCTTTACTTCTGTTCAATTTGTGGTCAATGACCTGTGTTCTGAGCTGTCTATATTTATTACAGAAATAATCTATCATACGACAAAGAAATCCATTCATGTATAGACTATGCAATGAATCTTGCATTGTAAGCATTTCATTGCAGAACAACATGAATATTTTCTACAGCAATTTCTAATTTACATTTTATTATTATTAATACAAACAGTTAATATTTTAATTGAAAGTTGTCTTTTTTCAGAATTGTTTCTAAGAGAATAAATTTTAGCAAATCATTTTGAATTTTTAGTAAATAGCGAAGGAAATTGCCCTTGTCTGTCTATTACTGGTTTGTTTTCTTTCAACAACAGTTTTGACTTTTCAAAACAACTTTTTTTTATCATTTATCTTTATCTGAATTTTACATTTTAAATTGTCTTCAGAATTCTAGCATTTAGGTAATTAAGTTGCTAAGATGATTTATTAAATTTAACAAGAGTGAATAACAAACTTTTTTTTAAACTAGTTTTAGTCCAGATTGATGTTGTAATCAGACAGTGTATTGATTAGTAAATCAAAAGCAAATGTGAATTTTCTTAACCTTAAACATACATACCAAAGGACTACATGTGAGAGATTAGCGTTCAGTATAAGGCAAGCACAGGTGAGTGATACACACAACAACTGCCCATTCCACTTTACTGTGCAGGTGATATAGATTGTTTGAGAATGTGATGTAGTTACAACAATCCACCACTTATTACAATACACTGTTGTGGTAAAAGTGCATGAATATATCATAAATGTCTAACAATTTTAAAATTTTTAAATGTTTTCAATGTACACGTTTGAGAAATCTAAATGTTTATTTTCCACAGTATTTTGGCTCCAGACAAGAGAAGTCAATCATTAGAAAATCATCCATGCAAATAGCAAGATGACTGGCTCATTACTTTATCGAAAGTGATAAATGTGGTTATGTAGCAGCTGTTATTTTTTTTAGAAGGGAAAACGTAGCCTGTTGCTGCCACCTCATTATTAATCAGGATCAGAAAATTTTATTTAAATTTTAAATAACAAAATGTGGCAATACTGTTTATATATAGCTGATTTGAAAGTTATAATATTGCATTAATACATTTTTAATGTAAAAGGTAGTCTAATACAAATATAAAATGAGCAAGAAGCTAAAGTAATATTATTAACAGATATATTTGTTTCCCAGAACAATTTAATATAACCTACGATTTTTTTTTGTTTTTCAATTTTGAGCAGTTATTAATTTAGCTTGAATTTTGTGCCTCTTTTGTTGACTGAGTTTATGTAGTTTGAAAATATCCACTTTATTTTATCATGCCTTTTGATAGCTATTTGTTTGTTTTTGCTGCTTACAACAACATGTGGTGTTAGTGATGTTCAAGTGAAACCAGGCTGAGATAGTATCATGTTAAAGGTATCAACCACCACCACCAGGTTCCATTTTAACAACCAGAGTACTTGCTTATATGTGCTATATGTCATAACCCATATATTAAAAAGAACATATTAAGACTTTACAAGAGAACAATTTTTAGAATTTAACATCTTTTTCAATTTGCATTCGTTTCCAGAAGTTAACGATGTCTCATTATCTTGTCATGTTAGATTTGAAATATTACAAAAAGAGAGACATAACCATACACTGCAGTAGATATTCTTCAGGTGTGGGCATCGTCATTCATCTGTTATCTCTAGTAGCATAGAAGAGTGACAACTTTGTTATCATCTCTATTTGAGAGTTACATTTAAAAGAAGAATTTTTGCTGCTAAATGTTAAGGGGAAAGTGTTGCAGTGATCCAGTGCTAAACTGATGGACTTTTTCCTAGCATGGTTTCTTTTTTACCACCTGGCTGCATTGGTTTTCTTTCTTTTCTTAAATAAAATGAAATGTTCCAGTAGTTGAGTGGCTAATCTCCACACCTTGTTCTCTCTTATACTCAGTTTATAAAACTGACACCATGATTTTCTGGTGGATGCCTTGTATGCCAATGTTAAAGGAGCAGCTTCAGAGGAAGAGCAATATTCTGGTAACCATGCCAACCATTAACTTGTAATAGGTGAGTGGCTGATTTGATTTCAAGCAATCTGATCAACTGGATTTCATAAATCATTGTTGAATACTATCATGCAACATTTATAATTTTTTAAAGTTGATAAACTAAATGAACCAAGCCACTTTATATATTTAAAAAAATTTCTTTACTATTTCACAGAAACCTGCTGTTTTTAGCAAATTTTATTTATTTTATCAATGCATATGGGATCTTTGTTTTGTCAGTGTCCACTGATTTGTGATGTATGTATGTTTTTAGGTATTTAATTTGTATCTAAAATTAATGGACAAAGATTTGAAGCAAAACAAAAGCATTTATAAGTTTTATTTGTCTTAGATAAAAAGCCAATGTATTTGACCCTCAAGCAAAACATGAATTACTGTGGAGATTGGAATGAAGTGTGACCAGTTGCCAGTATCTTGATGTTATTTCAGCATGGTTTAATTTGAATGCCTCTTATACCGGTTTGATTCCTCGAGTAAAGTGCACATAAACGAGATCTTTGTTTGCAAAATAAAGTTTTAATTATAGCAGCCTTGTTGCTTTATCAGCGTGTTATACATGATACCAAATATGTAGACTATAGTTTAATTATTGCTTTCATGCAGTATTTGTAGTTCTCTCAAACTAGATAATAGCTATCAGCATTTTGTCATCTTAGAATTGAGACATTTACAAATACCGCTGCCAAGACATGCAATAATTCCTGTAGTTGATCATTTGTTGTTGTTTTGTTTTTACCTGAACATGCTAATTTAATTAACTGCTTATAGAAGAATAAAAAAATATCCCTCCTTTCCTGAACAGATTCTCATGCTGCGGAATGTTAGTGATACAGTAAAATTCATTTAATCCAGCAACACCTGATCTGGCACTTCCACTGTACCGCCCACCAGACTGAACTAGTGTAACTTATCACTGCCATGTGGCACAAAACTGGTCACTTTCCTTTGCTTGCAGGTCTCGTGTGTTTGGATACTTAATGCTCTGTGAAAACACACTACTTATTTCTCTAATAAACATTCATTTCCTTGAATTATTTTTACAATGTCATCAAAGAATAGCTCGTCAACTGGCTGTGGAAAGAAAAAGGAATAGTTTTGTTAACATCAGCACTATAGTACAGCTATACTGAGTTCATAAGGTCTGACAGTACTGTCCATTCTTCACTTAGGTACCTGAGTTTTTATCACAGTATTATTTATTAATCTTTACTATAAATTATAAGTGAGTTATTGTTAGCTAAATTTAACTGGATATAAACTGGCACATCACTTAATCCATCATCTGTGTGGCCCAGTACTTGCTGGATTAAAGGAATCTTACTGTAGCCATTTTGATAATCTGGCCACAAAGGAGTTGGGTAGCCCGCTGCCCTCGCTAGGATGAGGTACACTAACACTAAAAAAATAATACAGGTTGAAATAAGACCTCAATTATAAACAGCTGAGGCGGCCGGTTGATGAACTGACCCATCTCCCACCACACACTTGAAACTTCACAAACATACCCCAACAATTGCACCACAACCCCCCCAAAAGATTAATGCTATCATTCTCTATTTTTACTGGTATTTTTCTTGCATAAATAAAAGCATACCTTTAAAAAATGTTTTGTTTATTAATTAAATATACTAGCTTTTGTGTTGTAAAACAGCTAGAAGCCTTAGTGCAATGACATTAAAAATGATTTAGTTTAAGTTTCCAGGTGTCTATTTGTCAAGAACTAAATTAAAAACAATTTTTCCTTTTTCTTGAAGTTATATTCAATTGTCTAGCTTTTAGCTTTCAATAATAGGTTTATGTAATCTACAATATCTCCAAAAATTATCTCTGCAATTATTGAAGTTTATATGCAAACAATTTTCATTTTACTGAATAAAATTCAATACATTTCTAGTATCAAGGGTGATTAAAAAAAATAGCAAAAAAAAAAAAAAAACTGGTCCAGCAGCAGTTCTATTCAACTTGAAAGGAATGATGAGAGCCAAATATCACAAATCTGTGGAAATATTGCTATTTTTAAATGAGAAGATTTTTTACTACCTTTCTCAGATGAAGAAAGTAATAAATTATACTGGAATCATTTTTTAAAATAAAATCATAGAGTACATCTTTAAGAAATAATTTTTCCTTCCCATTCATAATTTACTCCCACAAAAGTTCAGTCTTTTGCTTAATGGAAAAAAGAAAAAGAAAATGTTTTGCTTTGTTTTCATAACATTAAACTTGAATATTGGCTTCCTGGAAAAATTGAGTTAATATCATTCTTGTATAATTTTGTACTTGTTAAATTTTAAATGTAGGTGATTGGTTTGTACTGTCAGATATTTACGGTTAGTTTTTTAATACAAGCATATGGCTTTGAAAAATGTAAGCTTCTATTTTTGTGCTTGACTTTGATAAACGTTCAAACACATGTACACAGCATAGATCTATCAATTATATTTGGGTGGTTCTAGATCAATAGGGCAGCTGGTGGTCTAATGGAATGTTAAGCTATGGATTGCCTCAGTTTGATTCCTGGTTGACTCAATTTGGCATACCTTCCTGGCGTTGCTTTTTCTTCACTCTTCACCATCTGGTCATGTGAGTTTTCTCCAGGCACTTTTTTTTTTGTACATCTAAAAATGATTAGAGTTCTAGTAAGGATTTTCTAGACCCTTATAGCATGGGGTGATGCACTAAGTGGATAACCACAGTACTACATTCCCTTGCCAGAGTAGTCTCCCTTTTAGGAAGACTGGTGAACAACTTTTAAAAAAAGTACATGAATGCATATAATTAATTTCTTTGTATATTTTATAGCCATTATACTGGATCATCAATTTCTGGTTTCAGTCGTTCTCATACTGTTATACAACACTATTAAAATATTAGTATGTTTTATTTTTTCACATTTAGTAAATGCAACTGGAATTTTCATAGCTGAAAAAAGTACTCAAGTACTCAGAATATTAGGAAAGCACTGATAGATGGTGATCTTGTCATGCCAGTTATTTACTTTCTTTGCTCCTTTCTGAGGATGTAATTAGCCAGTAGTATGAAGTCAATTAGTTTAGCATTCCAACATCCATAGCAAAACAAGTTTACCATTGGCATAGGTGCTATACAAGATGTTATTTTATCTAATGATTTTCAGATGCCAGAAATTCCAATGCTAAGCCAATGAACAAGTTCCAAATACTGAACCAAAAATATACCAAGTACTCAGAAGTAAGCCAAGCATTGCAGTGTTTAGCAGTGAACCAACAATTAGCTCTGAGCAGCGATCCCAAGGATGGGACAAACATTGTCCCAGTTGGTATATGCACATGTCATATTTGTAAGATATTAGAGTTGCTTACATAAGTTATGGAAAATATCAGAAAGAAATGGAAATCAAACAGTCATTTGTTGACACACACACACACTTTATTATTAATTATAGAATATGTAGCCAAGCAATAGACTGGTTAACTTAATTGTCACATGAATGACATCTAGAGTTTGTTGAAAAAGCATCACCACTTTTTTGATTTTATTCAGCACCACAGCAGTGATGTCCGACATTGCTACTATAATAATGGATCTCACCTTTGAGTATATTGTCAGAGTAGCTCAACTTGATGATAAATTGAATTTTCACATTAGATTTTAAACAGATGAAAGTGAAAGTGGGTAGTTCAGGTGTAGGCTACCGAAATGTTTCAGGTGAGGGCCTTGAGTTCAAATCCTGATTAGCATTGGCTTAGACAGACCAACCCTTCCCAAACTGTCTTTGCCAGCTGGCTGTGAGAGTTTATTCTGTTCTCTCTGGTTTTCCTTAAAAATAAAGGGTTATAGTAAGAACTTATTGTGGTAGGCTTGCTATTAACCTCTGCATCTGGCATAAGAAACTGACACCAAGGGTTTCCTCTGATAGGTGCCTCATGTGCTAACTATGGCACAGGTCCAAAGAAAATTGGTGAGAGTATTAAAAATACTCAAAATCCTTCATTTTTATTTTGATATTTTACAAAAAAAATTTTATTTTATTTAGTATAAGTTTCTACATTTGCAGATTTTCTCTCTGTTTCAGAGTGATCATATGTGCTTAGGTTTTAGCTATCCTAAGCAGTCATTCCTGTATATGTGGTGAAATGTTTATTACAGTGTAGCCAACTTGAGCAATGATGAATACAAATGATTTAGTAGTTGTAATGTAGTGATAGTTTCACTTTAACTAAATTCTCTGCCCTGGATACAATGATGAAGCCAATTTTTTTTGTTTGCCATCACTTAACACACAAACAAAAAGCATGCATATGTGAGATCATGGGAAATGCATCTCCAAAGTTTACAGATTTTTTTCACTGGGTAGCATCACTTTAGCTTCTCATTGATGTTTTTATTTTGCATATGAGCTTAGTGCTATTAGATATGTCACTCTGCCAGTGGAGATACCTGCGAACAGCTTCTTTCTTCAAGATCACATCACTTGTAAAATACTGCAATGAATGTAATGTATGGTCAGCTTTAAAGATATTTGCTGAGGCCCACACAGTTTTTGCATAATCTCATCCATAAATTTGAAGAGACAGGATTTTTGGTTGATATAGCTCAATCAGGATGCCCACCTACACCAGTGGAAGTCATAGCAGAAAATTATCCAAGTGTCTTCAGAAATCAAACTAAGTAGTCCACACAGAAAAATATCACCCATCAGAATGCCAGATGTACTGACCTACTCCAGGAAGCACTGGCAGCTGATGTACAAGATAATTAAGCTGTTTCTATACAATGCAATGACTACAGGAACTGCTTCTGGCCCAGAGAAGTGGTTAAACTATGGCTTTAGTTTATGCACTTGTTCAAGTGGATGAAAATTGGCTTGCCAAAATTCTTTTCATGTAGGATGAGACCAATCCACAGGTGTTCCTTATAGTATCTAAAATGACTAAGTTGGGTTTTTAAAAGTTCTTTTAGTTCAGTTAACAGACTGTTGTTGTCGCTTTTGCATGTTATTAGCATATGCTAGCTAACTTAGTGTTACCCAACCTTGTTCGAAAAGGGGCACAGCAGCACTGTTCTTGCAAGATGGTGCTTGAACAACGTTATCAGTGCTGTGAAGAACCAGCTTGGCAGTACTTTTGGTAAATGAATCATCATTTGGGCATTTCTACTAGATCTTTCATTTGTGGATTTCTGGCGATGGTGCCATCTGAAAATGGTGCACAATGATTGTCCACAGATAGCTGTGCACATTAAGGCCAGCATTCAGTGACACATTCTCGCCATCCATAGTATAGTCAGTTTCACCCAGCTAATTGTTATTTAAAATGATGGTGAACATTGAATACTTAGTGTAACAAGTTAGGTTAGCTAAACGTTAATAAAATTTGGTTTCATAAAATTTGTGTTGCTAGGTCGGTTCAGAAGATGCTTATTTTTAAAAATGACAAGCTGGTGTCACATCATGTGGTAACCCCCTTATGACAAAATCTGCAACTCTGATAATGAATTTCTTATGAGTTCCCCATAATGCTCACTTGCATTATGGCTTGGTTGTTATAAGCAATCAAATGGAAGAAGTGATTTTACGGTCAGCTGGAATATGTAGGTATGACATAGTAACCAAAATGTTTTGAATCGTAATGTAAGGAGAGATTCAGTGAATGCATGTCCAAAAGTTATCAGATTGTTCACTTTACAGTTTTCTATCACTAGTTATAATTGACTGGCAGTATGATATGAAATAAATACCTGATTAAGGAAAGGTATTTTCAAATTTCTCTAAAGAGATATTCACTTTACATTAACTTTTTTTTTTAGTTGCCATTCCTGTTCAGGAAAGTTTCTAAAAATTTGTAATAAAATAAATGTTTTAATTACCATCTTGTTGATATTTTAGTGATTAATAACAAGTCATTTGGTTAATTCTGCCTTATTTCTAAATGTCAGAACTAAAAGTGTACTGATCATAATAATCTTTATCTTTAAAATGCTGAACATCTTGTTTTTGGTAGAGCGCTGAAGGTTAATGCAAAGTTTTCTTGACCAATTGGTGCATAGCACATTTCGAAGTGGCAATGGGTAATTAATTTTGAGCTTTCTATCTGCTGCACAACATAAGATAAAGAAGCTGAGAACTGTTCAAATATCTTAATATTACCTGTTCAGTAAACCAGACATTAAAATTTTTTAAATATTTGCCTCTAGTTTTTAAGAATGGTGAGCAACAATACTAACAGTAAGCAACGATGTATCATATCTCTGAGTTTAACAAAGACTAATATTTTATGTGCAAAGCTGCAAAAAAATAATGCAACATTTAAAATTTGTACCAAGACAAAACAACAATTTCAATAACATCTGTTTTTTTTTTATAAGATTTATTAGCATTAAATAATTTTGGTCATTAGTGTAGATAATTTCTGACTTCAGAAATTCAAATCTCGGGTAGTAAAACCTATCAATATCTGTACATGTGCTCTCTACTAAAGTTGTATTCTAAAACATTTTAGACTTCTGTTCCTGATCTCACCATTGAAGTATAATTTCTGTTAATATCCAAGTGTAATGAAATTATTATTTAACTTTGGATTTTCTTAACTTTATTACTGGATTAAATTGTGTTATTTATGTAATTCTCACCAAACTTTTCATATTTATCTTATATGGAAAAAGATATTAAATAGTTTAATCAGCTGTTTATGTAATGGAAGCTTAGGCAATGATTCCACAGACTGTCTACTAGCATTCCTTTAAAAATAGGTTTTCTTGATGGCTTACAATGCCAAATAAAGATGTGACATTCTCCACTACATGTTTAGCATTTTATTGTCACAGAAAAGTACAGGAAAATTAGATGGCACAAAGCAGAACCATTTGAAGTCGAGGCTAACTGTGTGCACATTGCCACCCTTGCTATTCTTATTGACAAAGATCTCAAATGGAAAATTATTATATGCATTACTTTTACCTTACTGCTACTTACATTCATACACTATAGACAGCTTTGAGAAGAACAGCATGCTCTTTTATGCTGTATATGGATACAATTCAACTTTGGTAGTAATTTGTAATGTTTACTTATTTAAACAGATATTTTTCTCTTTTGATAATTAAAAAATTAAAAGTAAAAATATAGGTTTTTTAGTTATTGTTTAATGTAAAAGTGTTTCCATTTGCATTAGAAAGGTTTATTTATTAACTACTTTGTTACACCTTAATTTTTACTTACAAAGTGATTGGGACTAAACTCATTGCATTGTGTCATAGAACACCTGGACAGGTATTTACTTTGTTGTGAATAAATGTTAAAGCTAGATCTTGCATTTATTATTTGAATTCCATTTTCAGTGCCTGTGCAGGTGCTTACAAAAGACTCTTCTGTAAAGAACTGACCTGACCTTAAATGTGCCAAAGTCATTAAACAGAAATATATCAGCAAACTGTGACCCTTTAGTTTAATTATGACACTTAGTGCACTTTTTCTTTTAGCATTCAGGGGACTTCACAAAAATAACATTTTAACAAGTCCTGGTAAGTAAAATTACAATATTCTCATTGTTTTAATGATAAAGTTTTCTTCAGACTTTTGGCAAGAAATCAAAAGATGTTAATTATTTTTGTGTTGTATGATATTTTATTATTTATACATTATTTATAATTCATATTTAATTAAACTAATTTTTATTTCGTTTTTAATATCAAAATTTTCCCCTGTTAGATTTTTTATCATAACTTTGAAAAATTGCATTCTTTGTTTACTTTCATATTTGTACTTTAAAAATCATATTATATGATATATACTTTATTGGCTCTTCCTCCCACAGACATTTAATGATTTAATTCAAGTTAAAAAAAAACTATCATAGAACTGGTATATAGAAACCAAATGGCTATTCTTAGGAGAGGAAATAACTAAATCTGTCATGTCTCAGCAGGAATTGGTAAGTTTCTGAATGAAACTGAAAAGTTTTATTTGAATACTTTCCAGGAATAGAAAAAAAAAATTTATGGAAGGACAGGTGTTGATGGCTTTTATTACCTTAGATTTGAATTTTTGAAATGACAATTGACACTGGTGTAAATTTGTAGTTATTTTTTAAAATAATAAAAAGAGCAGCATCTTATGACTGCAGAAGCTCAAACTGTTTGAAAGATCATTTCTAATAACTGTAAATCTGAATTTTTTTTATAAAGAATTGCAATTAAAATTGTTGGTATTGTTTACTTTTTGTGAAACACTACCTATTTGACATGAGCTATTGTTTTACTTCTTAGTCTGACTTCTGGTGGCAGAACTACTTGTCCACTTAGGTTATATTGTTTATTCCTTACTTTACACATTCTTGCCTTCTGAAATGACATCAAAAGCAAAAGATAGTAAACATCACATTGCTAGGCTTTGGTGCCAATTAAGTTATGAAAATTTATTTGTTTATGTTTAAACTCTTTCAGTGGCATTAAGTGACCATGTTAAATGAAAACTTACCTGCATGAAAAGAACAGAACACGAATAATATGTTGTTATTGTAAATACATCTTTAAGTTTCAAATTAAAATATTTTTGTGTTAAAAATATAGGTTCTAATAATGATGCAACATTTTTTGTTGGTTTTTGGAGGGGGTTAAAAAGGTTGGTGTATTGTATGGAACTTTAAAAGAGAAAATAGCAGAAACTCTACTGGTAAGCAGATTGTGGCTCATGACTTTTAACAGACAGAGTGCTCCATAATCTCTCTTTATAAAGCTATTCCATTATGTCTTTTACTTCTGGTCAGTAGACAGCTATTGGAAGATGCTGGGAATTGTGTGCTTGGAAGTTCACCATCTCTAATTCCTGATGTAAGTACATTCCTTTTGTTGTGGTGTGAGGATTTAATCACATGAAGCTAAAAGCAAAACACCAATACTTTTGTATGAACTTATCAATTTAGTAGGTGGTCTCAAGAAACTGGAGGCTCCTGTGGGTCTTCCGATCAAAGTACTAGTTTTTTTTAATGTTTAACCATTGCAATATTTAACAAAGCAAACTAAAATTTCTAATGTAGTGCAAACCTGGTTATTTATTTATTTTTATTTTATTTTTGGCCACACAATGCTAAATCAGATTTGAATTAATATAAATAAACATTAAATAAATGAAGCAAATGAATGTACCTTTAAAAAATTGTCTGATTCTTTACCTTGAATCCTGAACCTGACTTTCCAGGGCAAAGGGCATCTGACAGCAGTGAGTTGGAAGCAGAAGATGTGGCGACCAAGCAGGTTACTTAGGTGGGGTTGCTTGAGCAGTGGCCAAACTACAAGCCAGTCAACAGTTAGTTATCCAAGTAATCTTTTATCTTTTCTACATGTACCTAGAAAACCCTACTGGAACACTTCATTTTTAGATGTGAAAGGAAATCCACATGGCCGGCTGGCAAAGAAAAAGAGTGGGTGGGGAGTGGGGGAGTTAAGGGAAGTATGCCAAAATGAGCCAATCCTGAGAAGGATAAATATCTGATTCAGAAATCTCAAACTAATAGACTATTTCTGTGCATAATGTTACATTAGTCAAACTTGCTTCCTGGCTAAGACAACTTGTCTAATTGTTTAACTGCTTGGCACTTTTATAATTTAGATATTTTATATTTACCTACAGAAAATGAAGAATCAGAATAACTGAATCTATTGAGTTATAAAATTCAAAAGTTTCTATTCTGTATCTTGTTTTCAAATTTCTTTTCTTTTTTTTAAAAAAAATGAAATTGCATAATTTGTACTTAAAATATAGATATTTAAATAAGAAAAATCAAAACACAGAGATCGATTGATTTTTCTTTGTAAATGTTGGGTCAGCTGGTCAGTGGATTAGCGATCAATGTGCTTCCAGCTGCTACCTTACTGAGAGTTTACAGCGCTTGGTCACACTTGTGCTAATCTCTCATCCATTTCTCTGATTAGTTTAGATGCTCCAGGACTAATTCATGATGTTCTCATGGTAAATCTTTCCCACAAAGCCATGACCTTTAGGTTTAGTAATTCACAGGTTTACTTCTGTAAATACATTTTAACCCAAAGTTTCAAATACCAAAACTCCACTTCGTCGTTTCAGGTAATCATTAAAGGGCCATTCTCTCTTGAATATGCAAAGACAAAATTTCTAAAAAAATGCATTGTGAGATTTGTTCTGTGTTTCAACATGTATATCGACATGGGTACAGTCACACCATTGGTTAACTTGTTAACTGTAATTTATAACTGCTTTGTAAAGCACATTACAAGCTACATCTTCCATATGGTGTGAATTGTCAGGGTTTTTCTCCCATATATTCAGACTGAAGTATGATCGAATGAAAGGCAATAACAATGGAGCTGATCACGTTTCTTGTGATGCCACCTGTTTTATTTTTCAGTAACCATCCTTCATGATAATTCTGTCATAAGGTTTCTTTAAATTTTCTTGAGAATACAAAATGTCAATTATTTTAAATTTATTTTCATTTTGTATAACACGGATGTAATACTAACTAAATAAAAAGAAATGAGGCATATGTTTAACTGACATAATTCTTAATCATTCTACTGATGAAAGTGTCTTTGTACCTGAATCCTGACACATCATTAATGGAATGGAAATTATAATTTATGATGATAACTTGTCAAAACTGCGCTCTATTTATTTGAATTATTTTTTTTGTGACTATTTAGTGAACAAATGATATGATTACATGGGGAAATGACTTGTCGTGTTTACTGTACAGTTATTTACTGTTTTATATTATGCTTTTCAGAATAATTTTGAAAAGTACTAAGGAAGTAACAAAATAAAACAGAAATAAGATTTGATAGTTTAAAAAAAATCAATTTCACAAATTTCAGTGTTAAATTTGAATTTCTATAGTCAAACTTGCATTATTGCAATTATTTATGCATGCAGTGCTGTTCATAGTGTCATCAGGGCAGATCCAATGAAATTTTATATTTTATCCCTAAGGATAAGTACAGCCCATGTCCACATGCTGTTACTCATAAATACAAGTGATTCGTAACATTGCTGGCTAATTATTGTAAATGTGTTTTTATCTAGTATGTGACCCTCTGGTATTCACAAATGGAAGATTAAAAAGAAAACAAAAAAAGCTACTCATCTTGTAAACACAAATCAAATGAAGATACTTTTTAAAATTCTTTTTCTTGTGTTGTGATGAAATTAATGTGACATTTTGGTTAGAATTTAGTAAATAAGGATTACCCACTCCCTCCAATATCAGTGGGTGTTACCTGAACAGTCATGCCTCCCAATAAGCAAATCAGTTATCTGATAAAATGAACAGAAACTGAGATTCTAAATCACCTTTTTAACATGTAACTCTTTAGCCGAAACTTTATTTTGTGCCCTACCACCCTTCACTACCCCCTCACCATATTTTAGGTGACATGTTAATTACTGGTGTTTAAGACATTCAGAAAATGCAGATGGGGATGGTTTGAGGACCTGATACTGCACTGCCTCTGAAATGATTGGTTGAGGGGGGGGGGGTTTACTGATTACAGAGTAGTAATACAGTCCCGTTATGTTATAATTTGCGTTCTATAACTACGGGGATCTGTTAATGTAGAATCTAATGTATTTTGTATTTTATGGTTTTTTGCCATTGCTTTTTCTCTCTCTCTCAAGAAAGAAAGAAAAAAAGTTGCTGGAGATTGGAAAGAAAATACACTTTTTATTGATAAAGCATATCCATGAAGAAAGCATCCATAATTTGAGGGAAAGCTTAATAATTTTCAACTATTATATCTGACTATTCATTACCTCACATTAATAGTCCATATGAAATACTACCAGTTGGTGACTACAGGCCGGGGTTTATTGGCTGGCCACAGATACCCCAGCTAAACAACTCTTGGCCATAAGTGTACATTTTCGGTGGCTGATTACTTGGTAGATAATTGCTACTTCTAAGACCCATTCTCTTCATAAAGGAGCACTAGAAGGCTAACTTGTCATAAATTTTGGTGCGAGAAATCTCTAAGATAGTTGTTTCAAAGGCACTGTAAACCTTACCGAAAAGTAGGAAACTGTGATTGAAACATTTAAGCATCAGATCTTGTGATTTCCATCCTACCACCATAATTTAGAGATTACTAGCAATAACGGTTTCCACAATGTTCATTTTATTCACTCTTTTTATCAACAGAAAATGAAAGTTATGAATGTATAATGCTTGTCTAATAATAATGTATTGTTGTTTTGCTTGATGGAAATTCATTTCATCAACTGTGCCGGTTATTTCATGCATAAGTTTACTAATCTCTTAGTGAAAAAAGAAGTATTAATTAAATGATTGACTTTCTTTTTGTGAAGACTACTGATAACCTCAGTTAATACATGCACAGGTGGTTAGTGGGCTAGTTTGGGCCACTTCAGGTTAGCATCTTGATTTCTTTCCACTCCCACATTTAAAATTGAAGTTTTAGTACAGTATTCTGGAACAAGTGGTGAAGATTTCTGTAAATGACTCTATACTACATCAGGCCCTGACCATTCCTTAAGAGTGCCTGACTATCTCTGAGTAATTCTGTTTGGTCACTAAGGCTAATAATACTAGACTCCGCTGTCACCACCCCAACCTTTCTAACTAACTGTTGCGAGAGGCCTTGAAAGTCGAGACAGGGCTTTGCCAAGATTTTTTTTGTCAATGAACTTACTTGATTAATACATACGGTCTGTTCCTTAATAAAACTTTTTTGTTTTTTTTTAGTTTAACATATTGGCCAAAGATTTTACGTAAATAATGTATGTATCATTATTAATTTTTTGTTTGTTTTTTTTTTTGCTGTGTGAACTGACAGTGAAAAATGCCAGACTTCAACTGAGATCACGATACTCACTAGTTGCTGTATGAATTCACCTGATTTTAGTAAAAAGCAGCTTACAGAGGGACATACGAGCAGCCCCTCCTTTGACAAATGGCAGCAAGAAAATGGTATGTGAAGGAACCACACACAATCATGAAAGGAAGTGAATCATGACTCCCAACTTCTCACAAAGCTACGCCAAGATTCAAACCCTGACTCATCATACATAAGCCTTTATTGCTGCTATTTCTTTGGTCATTAATTTTGGACTTATTAAACAGATATATATAAAGGCATACACACAAACTTTGGAAAAGTAATTTAGGCAAAATATGTTGGTGTATGAAACAATCTCCAATAAAGCATGAAGTTATTCAGGATAGAAATTTTTTTGTTATCTTATAAATTAAGATACTGAAAAAAATTAAGTTGAATAAAGCACTAATTTTAATTGTCTATTTTTTTACTTTACTAAATTTAAAATTTTTTTATTTAATTTTTCTAAATGCTTTATATGTGTACAAATTTTTAAAGTGCTAACTCTGTATTATATATTATGTAAAGGTACTAGGAGATGTTGAATGGAATCCTGGCCAGATGCCATTACAGTAATACTATTTTGGCTGGGTGTCATTTGAATTTGAATGTCCTTAGTATTATCATTTTTTAGGTAGATGTCAGAATGATTGTTTATTGCTTGTAGTAACTTCATATCTTTTGTATTCTTTAGGCTTTTATAATTGAGGACACTTTTCTCACTATACATTTTAAACGTTACCTAGGTTTACTAACCTCTCTCGATACATATCAGTAACTTACAGATTTTATCTTTCATGCTAAATTACTCTGGTATCTTTATCTTTTTTGCCATTGTTGATACAAATATCTGAGTGATACTTTTCAAAATTAAAAGAAAAAAGTGTTTTACAGATATTCTTCTTGACCTTACTGGTATGAGAGATTTGTGACAGGCATTGTGTTGTTTCAATATTACATTGTTGATTCACCAGCCTTACAGGACTGCAGGAAGAGGCTATACAACTCATTTGATTTGATTGCTTGAGGCTAATGCCTATAGGCTTTTAGTTTTCCTGTTCTGCAGTAGACAAATCTGTTCTGGAGGGCTGCTAACTTCGCTTAATTAGCTCGTCAGACCCACTTACATGCCTGCACCAAAAGTTTCAGTCAATGCTGATATTTGGCAGTCAATATGTTGGAAGAACATCAAACTTGTTAAAACAGATGGTGCGTCTGCTGTACTGCTATGACACTAGCTGAATGTCTGAAATGATAAATCAGCATTAATAATTCTGCTCATGTTTAGCAACTATTATCAATAATACTTGGAACTGGTTTCTTGTATACAGAAGATGCTATTTTGTGATCGGGACTGTAATTTTTTTTTTTAGTTCTAATGCCCTGGGCATAGTTACAAACTTGCTCTCTTTGTGATTACAACTTTATATAGAATATACAATTAGTTCATACAGGAACTCATCAAGAACTCTTAATGAAGGAGAAAAACTAGATTAACTTTCATATTTGAATATACAGTGATGGCCAAAATTATTGAATAACCTTGTTTTTAAACAAAATACTAAGCATTACATTGTAAAAGAAAAGAAACTCTCTCTCTCTCTCAAGCCAGATAAGATCTGCTTTGATATTTACTTGGTTTCTGTTCTAAACATCCTTAATATAGTAATTTCTTGTAGATATGCAACTATAAAGAAGTAAAGTAATAAACAGTAAATGCTCACTTTCAAATATTGTTTTGATTAAGGAATTTTATTTTAATATTAAATAAGAAACAAAAGAAAAAATGTTTAAATAGACATGGAAGGCATAATTATATTTTTAGAAAAAGGTGAGAAATATTTCAGGTGATTCATTAATTTTGGATACTGCTTGTACTTCCATGAATAAACATTAATCATTTGATTCATATTAGTAATCTGCTACAACCTGAAAATTCAAGGTTATAATTCTTTAAATTTTTCCCCAATTTTGGCCAATATATTTTAGTTTCATTTTTTAGAAAATGTTTGCACCTTAGATTTGAAGTCTATATTGAATAGAAGATATTACTACCAACCTGAAGCATTAATTATCTGTTGTTTGCACCACTATATGTTGGTGCTGAATCCAATGGCCAATCAGATCCTTTAACTGAAGTATTACTGGGAACCACTTAAATGAATCCTAGATTGATACAATTACAGCAATTCTATTTCTATCCTGGTTTCATTTGAACACCCCTAGTGTTACACAGCATGCAGTAGTTCAAAAGAGATACCAAAAATTGCTATATTCTGCTGCAACATGTTAGGCCATGTCTAAGTTGAAGCTGTTTTGTTACTGTTGCTCAGAAAAAGTCTAAAAACAATTTATTTCAACTGAGAATTCATAGCTGCTTGACATTCCTTCCAAATAGTAGTTTTTCTTTTTTCTTTTGCTAATTATGCATCCACTATAGCAGTCATAAAGAAATTGCATACAAATCAATCAAAGACTTCATTTGAAAGTGTACAGTATACCTAATGTTAAACTAGAGTTCGAACATTGAATTAAAACCTGACTGGTATGGCATCACTGTGATGGTATCTGCTTAAGTTTCATTTGATCATCTCTGTTATTAGTTAAAATACACCTACTTCCAGTACCACGATGTTACGCTGGATTAGGGAACCGTTGAAATACAGAGATTTAACACATTTATCTGTAAATAAACAGTCCAACAAAGATCATTATATTTTTGAAAAGAATAACTTTTGAAATTAAACAATAAAACCTTATTATTTGTTTTTGCAAGTGTTTTAATTTTACTAATGCTTATTGGTTTTTCCTCTTGAAGAAAAGCTTTTAGAAAAATACTTGATGTAGCTATGCAAAGAAAGCCCACTTGAAATTAAGGAAGTCAAAAGAATCAATGACTTGAAACTGAAAATAAATTTTACAATGTCCTCTTTTCATTTAAAAATTACCATTATATTTAAACATTGAGGGTAGAATTATCTTAAAGATTAACTGCTTGAAACTGCACAGAGCATTCCTAAGTTTGTTGGAATTTTATTGTTCATTCAAATGAATGCTGTGTATAGGAATTGTTTTCAAGTATCACCACATGTTAGACAAAAAGTGCAATATTTGGAACTCCATTCAGTGGCAGGTCTTCATAATTCTGTACCAATAGTGTTGTGTGTGTATATATATATAAACAATATAGTTTAGAAAAGACTTATTTTGATAAAGAAAATTTACTTAGTGCCAAAAGTTACCGAACCAAAAAGTCTGTAAACTTATTTGTCAACTTAAACCGCAGAATAAAAGAAGTTATGGAAGTGTTTACTTTGCTTTCTTATTTGATTTCATTTTCTTTTCAAATTATCAAAGAAATACTACATTTACAGTGCTGAGACTATTGCAGCCAAAGAAAAATAAATTTCTGGAATTGATCCAGATGTTTAACAATATGACTTGTCAAAGATTTTAGCTCTGTGTCTACCTAATCAATAAGTCTCCATTAGCACTTGGCAATACCATTAATCCTTGATTGAATTTGTGTGGCTTAAAGCAGAATAAGTGATTTAAGCTGTAGAATTATCTTTAATCATTGAACTTTGTAGTGAGATGGGTAATGAAAGCACTTAATCTATGGATGCGCACTGGATTTGACAGATAGAACACTTGTTACTTTAGAACAATACTGTAGATTGTGATAATGTTGGATTTTAAAAGGCTTTATAGATACAATGTCTGAAGTTTGCAGATTTGAGCTTTAATCAGTAAATGCAATAGAATTTTAATGTTTCTACTACTTTTATATCTATTAAGACACTGAAAAGATTTGATCAGTACTTTTTACTTTTTCTCATGCACATGGACTACCTGAGTGTTGATTGACTCATTTAGAATGAAAGATCACTCTTCCTGCTGCTTGCTATATTTTTGGAAATTAAAAGATGTCTAACTGCCAAAGTTATCTGTAGTACAATTTTCTTTTTTGTTTTTTTTTAAATTCTAATTTTGCATGCAGAATTAAAGTCAGTCTCCAAACGTTTAATAGCTTATTTTTGTTTGTTTGTAATTTCAGGTCTTTTGAAAAAGAAAATAGACTGAATTCAATAAAAATTTCTTAGACAAAGAAGATAAATTTTAAAAGTAAGGAGGGTCTGCAATCTCTCTGATTAAATAATTATGTAAGATGGTATTTATAAAGATAGATAAATAAAAGAAAAAAACAAACTTTATCAAAGATTTAATTGAATCTAATTGAGCGGGGTGTTGAAATTTAGAGAAAAGGATAAGTAGCATTAACCCTATATATACGCCATGATAATTTTTACCTTACTAGATATTCTAGGCTGACGTGTGTGTGTTAAATTGGCTAATATATACATATATATATATAGTGAGAACAATGCAGATTTCTTGTTTCAAAGGGTTATATTAATAGAGAAGGTACTGAGTCAAAACTCCTATGGCTCAACTTATGCTGAGTGACATGGAAAGATTTTGAGGATCGAGAAATATGTGAAAGAAAAAAACCCATAGATGGTGAAGAGCTCAGTACTATTTTTAATAAAATTGAAGAAAATGACAAATACTGAATAAATAGTAAATAAAAAGGGCTGTTTTGTTTTCAGTTAGTAATGGATAGGATATTTAACAGATTTCATTATATGCCTAATCTGAAATGCAAAATTTCTTCTATATAACTTTGCAATGTACACAGCTCCACATGGCAGATATTTAACTGCTAAGTGTTTTGTACTTGCAGACTTGTACAAACAAAACACTGGTAACTCCCATGAAAAAGAAAGTAGTACTTCTACAGCATTCACACATGGGTTTCTATCTAATAATTTCCTGTCTTTTTTCCGGGAATATAACGTTTCGATGTTAATGTGAAGAAGAACAAGGTGCTGGGAAGCTAAAAAAAATGAATTAACACGTCCTGCCTTGTTTCAGTGTGGCCAGGATCCACTGTACCCTACGGTGCAGCATTGGAAGTGATGAGTTGAAGTGCTCTGAAAATGCTGAGTATTTCTACAAACAAATTGCAGGAAGAGATGAGTGTTATGTTTCAGTATTTATTCATGTATTTTTTTAAAAAATTTTTTAATAATGCTTTGGAGTTACTGTTTAGAAAGAGTGCCGGAAGTAAAATATGATTAATTAGCTTGAGGTTGGACAACTTTGTTCTATAAAATTGCTTCATGGCCTCAGGTCGACAAAGTAGATAACATTTAAGAAGCTTTCCTGTAAGCCATACCATCATCTGAAGCCAATTATTTTTTTCTGCAAGTTGCTCTTTTAGACTCAGATAAAACCAAAGCAGCTTTTCCTAAAAAAAAAAAATAACATCACTGGCACCACTTTTATGGTAATACATAATTATTTTTAAAATGTTACAAATCAATCAGATTTTCAAATAAAGTGAAAAAATAATTGGTTAATTTTCATTTAAGTGTATGTATTTAGGGAATGGTGTACTGAAGAAGAAGAAAAACACTGTCAAGAGAGGAAAAGCCAGATGAATTGTCTTCTGTGTTAAGGTAAGGGCTTATATATTTCCTGTCAGCCAAAATTGACCCCCAGATCTGAGATAGGAACCTTATACATTGCTTTGCTGTTGAATCTGAAGTCATTTAATATTATTTTACTTACAAAAGAAAAAAAAAGATTCTTAATCTTTTATGCATATAAATAAATGTTTGTTTTTATCAAATTACATTGGCTTAAAGTTTATACTGGCTGCTTTGTTTGGTACAAGAAGTGAGACTGGGTGACACTATCTTTAAGTAAATTAATCTGGATATTGTAATATAATGATAAGTGCAAATGGATGGTAGTGAATGATTTTGTTTATTATGTATTTATAAGTTTAGCTGTCTTTACAAGACATTTATTATCATTATCAGGACATGGCCTTCAGATAAACTCCTGCAGACTTCTCCCTTTCTCCAGCAGAAGTGAAAGATAGCCAGTGCTTGATGATAATAAGCTTTACTGTTCACTTGCTTCCTCATCAATCTTTGAACCTGGAGACACTTGGTTTTTGAGGTGCCATTGTAATACTACTCTAGCACTCACTAGATTTTTTGCTCTTATCTAGCATTCATTGTGTGTGTGTGTGTGTTTTCGTGTTCTAAACTAACATTTGCTATAGTGGACACAAATTACTTTACTTTTGATTGTATAACTTGAACATAAACACAGCCAGTCAGTCACTACATTACTTTTTCTTTCTTTTTTTCTTTGTATGTCAGAAAAGAATAGCATTATTTTATTTGGGAATGGAAAAGAAATCCACTGAAAAATTAGAATTAGACTGGGTGTCATATTAATCAGTGATAGCCAAACAGATGTGTGTATTGTGTGACTGACTGCCTTTGGCTCTTCTGTAAAAGACCAGTGAAGGTATTTGATCAGATTTTTCCTTCCCTTCAATTTAAGTTGATTCAAGTTTCAAGACCATTTTAAAGTTCAGACAAAAGAGCTTCCAAAAAAAAAAACTGTTAAAATTTAAAATGACTTTTTTCTTTTAAAATTCATAACTAATGTGAATGCCTAGAAATTATAAACTTGCAGCTGAACAATGATACGTTATAAAGCATAATATGCTTTAAATATCTAAAATAAAACTCAATTTATACAGTTTTGATAATTATATGAAAACAGGAAGTGGAATAATTATCTAATAATTAAAAAAAAAACAATTGTCATGGTGCACATATCCTTACTCCTTTTAAAATTATAATTAAAAAAAAATATTTGCTTCACTATTTTCACAGCAACATTTGCAGAATATTTCAAAGTGAAAAATATCAGTGAAAATTGAAATGGTTAAAAGAAAACAGCTTTGAAAAGTGTCTTAATTACTAGTGACTTTTAAATCATTATGGTGGTTTTATTTCACCTGGTTTACTTGAATATCCCTAGTGAGTTGATTTTAGCCTTCTATGGTAACAAACTTCATTAGTTATAGGAGAAATTTTCAGGAATAGTAGCTGCTATACATTTGGCAACTTAGCATAGTATTTATTTGTAAGTCCATCCCAAGTTTTCCAATCTTGATAATTGTAGCAACCAAAGTTATTAGTCTTAGCACATAAATAATATCTACTTCACATTACTTTAATACTCAGTCACTTTGTCTTTTAAACACGTGTATAATATAGTGGAAAACATTAAATAAATCAAGTGCTAAAATTTTAAAAAAATTAAATTGAGTAAGTTATTGTTGGCAATTGTATTGTTGACTCACTGAAAATGAATAAATTAATCAGATTAACAGGGAGGGTTAATTTTTTTTACCAATCTTAAAACTTGATTGATATTTTTTCTTATTTATTCTGAATTAATGCAAAGCTTTTAAAGAATAAGATTAGAAATGAAAAACAAGCAGCGATCTTACTATCTCAGTGAGACTAGACATTTTTTCCTCCATTACAATGGATGACTTTGCAGTTGATGTATTAATAAAATAAAGGTAAAAGATAAAAAGAAATCCAGTATTTACTGAAAATGTCACAGTTGATCTATTTTGATGCAATTTCATTACAATTTTATACTTCCAAATGAAACTCAAATATCTGCATTACATCTAGCACAATAATGTAAAGTGTTCTCCGAATACATTTTTCTAGAAAATGTTTTCCTATGTTTGTAGATACCTAGGCTAGTACTTTAATGATTGTTGTATTTTTGGTGGGGCATGGTGGTTAGACTACTGAATGGCTGCTAAGTTTGAGGGTTCACATTTGAAAGTCAAGAAGCAGATATGGAAAATGGCTGCAATAAGTAAACAGTAAATCTATTCTGGTCAATTCCTTACCCGATTTCAGTTGGTTACCTTGTTGCTTTGTGACGTTCTATTGTCATTATCGTTTAACAGATAGGATGCCAGTAGTCATAGCATAAACAGTGGAGGAGTTTGTGTTGAGCGTTTGGTGAATAAAACTTCAATCGCTCTGCTTGTTTTAACTTTTTGGAATTCCTTGTATATGCTGAAAGAATGGGACAGACTTCTCTCTCATTCTCATGATTTGCTGTCATTTTAATGATTGCATTTCTGGTCTGGCTGGCAGTCCCTTTTTGATGGTGTGGGCAAGTGAAGTGCATGCGAATTTTTGTGTGTGTGTGTGCATCTCCGAAGAGAAGGGAGTGGGAGAGGCCGAAAACTCAGGTGGAGTGAAAGCCCCTGTTATTCTGCAATACCAAAGGGAATCGAAACTCCTTTTAGGAACGGATGGAAACTCCACCAAGTGACTGCTTCTCCAGCCAAAAACCTCAAGGGGGGGAGCCTCGGTGTGCTTGGTTTGAGCTAACGCCTAGCCTTCTTGACCAGACAGTGAACCAGGGCAAAAAGCATCCCTCGGACTTTCCCAACTGTGGATAACTCACAACAGAAATGCCCTACCCTACCAGGGCCGACTCCCAGTGACCACCCCCAAAAAAGGGCATGGCACCCCAAATGGAAGGCTAAGGACACAATGCCCCACAGCCATGCCACCTTAGCCAGAGAAGTCTTAGTGATGCTGGGTGAACTCTATTATCCTTCTCATTCTTAGAAAGTTCATTAAGAATAAAATATGCTTATAACCTTACTTACTAAGAAGGAAGAAAGTTACTTTGCATCCAGTGTTTTACTACCTTTACTATCATATATATAATCTCTCTCTCTCTCTCCTTTTCAAGATTCAATATGTTCAAATATGAAACTTGGCTGTGAAATTAAATTGCTGTAATTTCATCTGGCTTTTTAAAATTTATTGATTTTTACATAATTGTGTTGAAGATTTCATAAAAATGGAAATGGTAATTTGACAATTCTGTGATAGTTTACAATTTTGTTATAGGCATAAATATATGCACCACTTTTAGTCCCTGTAAATACAAACTTTGGCCATAATCTTTTCAGATGAACAAAACAAACAATTATATAAATAATAAAAATAACAATTTTTTTTTTTTTTGCTGCTGCAACAAATTCTGCTTTTATTATACCAAGAGATGATTTTGGCAAAAATGATTTTAAAACAAATTAAACCTTTACATTTTGCTACAAGATCTGTCAAAAGTATCAAAACTAACAGTTATTTAACGAGAGTTTTCTGCCACCTTTTGTTAGAAATATTTAGTTTTATTTTTTGTTACAAGCTATAAGTGTAGAAAATTAAAAGAAATATAGTTTATATTAGCTATTATTAGTTATTTAAAAGAATATTCTCATGTATCTGACAGAATAAGTGCTATAAATTTATCCACTATATTCAGGATAAATGAATAGACAGTAATTATATATATACAGGGTGTTCGGAAAGTCACTGTGCACTTATATATTTATTAACAGACATGTTTCAATATAGAATACAGGAGGTAAATATGAATGACAATTATAAACAATGTTGAAAGTGACACAGGTTCTTCAGTTGTTAAAACCATATTGGGATCAAAATCTGAAATATAAAAAAAAAATATGATTAGAAAAGTGCACAATGACTTTCTGAACACCCTGTAGTTGAAATTGGAAGCATTTGTGGTTTGGAATGTACAGTATTTAAATGTGTGAGGATTTAATGTTTCATTTTCTGAAATTGAAATCATTAATGATTTTATTGAAGATTCTGTGTGGTTTATATTTTATGCGCCTGTGCAGTCATGGACCAAATTTTTTTAATCGTCCTAGAATTTTGTAATTCCGCTTGATAAAGTGAATTAAAAAACCTGCTAAACTTGCGTAATAATCTTATGCTAACACATTGAAGTACATAGTGGTTTTCCGTATACAAGAACAAAATTGAAAAATGTGACATGTAGCATGCAAATACTTGATTTCCACGAAGGCCTTATAAATCATGGCAAATGAAACTCTATTAAAAGTGGCTGCAAGTGCGTGCCAAGTTATGAGCATGATTTGAAAATATATCATCTTGCCATTTCTAGGGTAGTGCAAAACCTTTTGCTATGGCTGTGTGCATGCACACTTTTTTTTTTTTTTTCATATACTGATGCCTTCAAGATAGACGACCCTGGTGATGGCGCATATTGCTGCAGTTGTCTGTTAGGAAATGTTGCCACTCCTGCATCATGTGGAATTTGGTAGTTCAGACTGGTGGGGAAATCTGACTAAAACTTCTAATTTATTATTATTATTATTATTTTTTTTTTTTTTTAAGATGTGAAAGAATATATGGAGATCTGTTGAATGAACACAGGTTTTAGATTAGATAGTAACTGATGATGTTGGTCATTTGTTGGCACTGATTAGTGATGTTTTGCAATCACTTGTTAAGCAACATTTTTTTCCAGTGCTGTTGTTGTTATTTTTTTTGTTTTCACGGAAATAGTGTTTCTAAATGATGGCTTTAAAACAATTTTACTGAAAATTTAACAATGTGCTCTGAAAAAGTTCTAATTTTATGAAAAAGAGAGTTTGTATGAACTATTTTAGACTGTCTTTTATTAATGTTATATAAATTGTTAAAACTAACAGACATGGAACTATTTGACTTTTTTTGTTTGTTTGTTTCAAATTTATGCATTCCATTAAGTAAATTGGAATACTGGTGTTTACCGCTGGTAGTACTGAGGTTTGGTCAGTAAACTGCAAAGCTTTAACAAGATAACACTGTTTGCCATGCTTAATTGGAGGAGGCATCATGTCAAATATGTCTCTGATTTTTCTGTCCAGCCCAAATTGAAGTAGAAAAATTATCTGCAAATTAGTTTCCTCAAAGAAATTGTCAGTATGGTGGTCTGGTTCAGATTAAATGGCAGTCAACTAGCTTTGCCTGAAAAAGTGGAGAGGAACTAATTGGAAGTAATTTAAAAGTCCTTGGTAACTGAGTTGGCAGTAATAATTTTGAAGTTTAACCCTTTTTATACAGATACTTCTAGTTTCTGTCTTAGCCCTTTTCAATTAAAGTATTAAATTAGACACTAATTTTTCATTTAAACATTTAGAACCAAGTCAACCAAAAAAAAAAATAGAGAGAGAGAAAGAAAGAGGCAATATTGCTTTCAAAATGACATGGACAGTTCTTAAACTTCATTGCTACATGTATGGTAGTTAGGGAATATAATTTAATGTCTTATAAAAATGAATTCTTGCAGGGATAAATTAAATACATGTAGATTTCATATTTGAATGTTTTCATTCTTATAAAAATAACATTATAAAATTAATGGTTTATAATTATTAAAGAATGCCTATACTAAAGAATCCTATTTAATTTATTATAAATAAATAAAATGTGTGTAAACTGCTTACATTCAGAGTTTAAAATATTTCTTAACATATTTATTTACTGATGCATTCGAGATGTGAAATAACATAAATCAATAGGATACAATTCCTTAATAAGTGAAAATGAGTCACTGAAAGAAAAACTATTGGCTTTAATTCAGATTTTTTTTACTTAATTTGGCAATACATTTTAACGATATGAGTCAGTATGCCATTGAAGAATAAGTTGGTGAGTAATAGTCGTGTATTTGTCAGCAGGAAGTATGCCATTAATCTAAAAAAATGTTTATGTAAAACTTCCACTCTGCGGTAGGTCTTAGAATTATGTACTACGTCTTTATAACTTTCCAGATTTTCTTTTTGTGAATGAATGAATGATATATATATATATATTTTTTTTTTTTAATGTCATGGTGAATGCAGTGTATTTCTATGGTATAGCCAATAAGTTGTTTTGGGAAATATTTTTTAAGGTGTTCAGTACAAACTGTATTAAAACATCTACAAACAAAATTGTCAGTGAACATCTTTCATAGATCACATGAAATTAAAAAAAAAAAGATTGTATGCACTGAGATTTGTAATTATTAGTTGATCAAGACAGGAAATTGCTGCTTAATTCATTCCCATTATGATTGTTTTTCCAACAACTGTTGTGTGTATGGAATCATGTTGATTTACTTCATTGTATTTTGAATTTCTATGCAAGAAAAAGAAAATTTAAGAAAGCTCAAATTACAAGCCATAAAGACTTGATACCGTTAAACAAAAACAATAGTACCGTAAAACTGTACTGCACAGTATATTTAGATAATATGATATAAGTCTATTTGTCTGTCATTTACATATTCTGAGAAGAATGTTGAGTTTAGGGTTAGGGGTAGTTATAGCTGAAATTCTGTGGGTAAATCTAGACTTGTGCCTCCAACTGAATTGCTTGGTCACCAAGGCTAATACTTTACATCTTCTCCCTCCTGACTGCTGTGATGTTAGGGATTCCACAGAAAAAATGTAATGACATGAGAAGTAATCTCTCAAAAATATATATATATACTTCTGAACTGTGCTCCTCATCATCTTTAACCCATTTTTCTTTTCCCTTTGAAAAAAAAAATCATTATGTATGTGTTCTATTGAGTTCAAATGAGGCAGTAACTTCAGAGTTAAAACATCACTCAAAAATATATTCTTTCTGTAAGCCAAAAAGCAGAATCACTATGAGACCATTGTCTTCCTGTGCTGTTGCCAAAGACCAATCCTGCTGTGGTTTCCTTTGTTTTTAAAAAGAGAGAATATAAAGAGATGTAGCAATTATGCTGCTAATTTTGCCACTTCTAACCAGCAGCTTTCTTGTTCAAAGTTAGGTGGTGCAAATGTGATATGATCAACATATAGCCAAGGGTTTAGTGTTATAAGAGAGCCAAGTATTTCTTTGGCGTGGTGCTCTGTGCCTGGAATAAAAGTCAAGAAACAAAAAATGTAACCAGAATTGTACCTGCTGAAATTTAAAGACCTTTGATTCAGTGATGTTTATTTTAAAAAAAAGTTTATTAATTTCTAAATTCATAGATAAGGATTAAATCATGAAAAAATATTGCCAAAATGCTTTCATTTGGTATTTTCTCCTAGTTTTTAAGCATCCTTCGATGAGTCACATTTTTTAATTGTTTTCTTATTTTATATAGAGTTTGATACAAAAAAAAATGCTATCCTTTAAACCAGATTCTATTTCATCTGTTAATTACATTAAAAGTATATCCTAAATTTAATCGTGAAACCAACCTGGCCAAAATGTATATTTATAGTTATGTGCCAGAAGTCTAGGGATTTATTCAATGTGTTTTAAACCCTTTCAATTGCTGTGCATTTGCACCCCATTACTTTAAAAATTGGCATTACTCAACACAGGCTGAGTTTTGGTCTCTGAGAGATGCAGTATCTTCCCCATTAATATAATCCATTGTAATGACAAATTTGTATTACTCCAACTGAGTGTGTTAGACTGTATATTTAGTCAGTTGAACACACACTAAATAATAGTACCTCTAGGCTGGAGTGATATAAGTAACAAAAACTGACATGGTATTTGGCTGGTTAAAAGATGGATACTTATCTAAAAGTACAAATGCCAGGCAGACAGAAGATACATTCACCGTGTTACTGAAAAACTGCACAAAATAAGCTAGCTTATTACATTTTTTTTTAAAAAGTCATCTATATATTCATGTTCTCTGAATGAGTGAAAAAAAACAGTGGGGATTGTATACATATCTGATTTGCTGATATTTTTTTCCAATTTATTAAGCTAAGCAAATCGTGTAGCTTTCCACTATAGATAGAGCAAGTACTGTAAATTAAAGCACCTGTTCATCTGACCAAACACTAAGTGATAATGGAGAATTATTATGAAAATTACCAAGTCTGATACGGATGGCAATAAATAAATGCCCCAGTTTTGCATTACAGGCATTTTATTATTTTAAACTCTGACAGAGAGGAATAAATATCTATGCGCTGTATTAAAATTCAGCTGGCTGTGGGTCGCCATGAATGGGGCTCTTGGTTCCAGTGTATTTGAAGAAACTGAATTGCTGTTATAGGAGCAAACCACTGATAAGTATCGCAGGCTGAACTGGTGGTGGTCAGGGAGAATATTGAATCAAAATGTTTTTTTATGTTTAACATTTAAAAAATCGTACTGATTTTTTTTTTTTTTTAAATATGATATCCAGAATCTTATTCCCTGAAGTTAATTGGAAAAACTTTCATTATCAACAGAAAACTAATTTTCTGGCTAAAAAGAAAAAGTTGGTGGCAATTTTATAAATTATAGCATGTTTTATAGTTGATTGCTGCATGGTACAGGAAAATCCTGAGAACTAGCAATGGGGATCAGAAATGCAAACTTGGAAATACTCCCAGAAAAGTCCAGAAGAAGTGGATGCATATCTTCACGTTTAAAATTTAAAAAAAAAAGAGAATGCTTGCACACATTTTTAAATTCTTTAAAATACAGACATGCAAGGAAAACACGTTGAACAAAGCGCAAATCATTAGCACAACCGCATAGTATGGCTACTGGTAGACGACAAGTTTAGTGTTAATTTGGACACACACACACACACACTGCAGTCATTGGCTAGAGGTTGGGGTTGGTTTTCCTACCTGTGTTAAGTTTACTGATAATGCATGATTCAACTGTGTCTTGCATCTTTTCAAGTCATTGCTTTGGGCATTTATTATTCTTGCATCATTTACTCAAAGCTTCACACATACACTGGTTTTGTGAGATGAACCGAGTAATATGCTGCAAGCGTGATTGGATTGGAGTGGAGTGTGAGTATGTGAGCAACTTATTTCCCAAATTAATAAAATTTAAATCAAATCATTGATATTATTCCTCATCTAAATAAAATAGGAATACATCAGTGATTAAGATGGTTCAAGAGCTCTAATTATTTGTTCTTCCTTTCCTTTCTCTTTTTTTTTTTTTAACTGCTTGATAGAGAGAAAAAGTTATGAAAATATGCAACGTTTCTGAAGAAACAAAGCAAAATAATGCAAAAATTTTGTTATTCCCCTAGTTTAGCTGTGCAGGAAAGAACTATCTGATTTGAATTCTCAAACATGACAAAGATTGGTATTGGAATTGTCCAAAAATATTAGGAATAAGGCCAAAAGATTGAGATTGCAATGTTACATGGCTGGGAAAAAAACTAACTTGGAAGAAAATGCTTTATTATTTCCAAATGTATACGTGTGCATATTAACTATTTTTTTTTCTTCTAAATATTACACTTTTTAGGTATTTCATGTTGGGTGGTATTTTATGACGATAACTCGTCATGTATCTGTTCTGTTATTTAGTGACTCAGCACCAGAGTGGGTGGGATTGGGGCTGAGAGAAGAATTATGCAATGGATCCTAAAGTCAAGTAGGAACAGATTTAGTTGTGCAGGATGCAAACTTATCTTGCCAACATTTCTGTAACATCTGAAAGTACGTGACAGCTTGCCGCTTTAGACCTAAGCCAAACATGTTATTGAGGGGGAAAAAAAAGGGACAGAGGATGATATTCATCTTGCCGCTCATAAATGGGTTTTTGTTGATAGTTCGTTGTAATACTTTGCAAACTAAAGCCATCAATGGATGATAGTTTACCAATTTCTGTTAAGATATAAAATACACATTAAGAACAACATTCTGGAATTTATGCCTAGCCTAATCAATAGATGTTTAAGAAGAAGTCTTCAAAATCATTGGGAATACAAATACCAGGGAACCTAACTCTGAATTGGTATTGAAAAAATATTTTTCTAGCAGCAAAATTATGAATGACAACTGTTAGTAGTATTTAATAATAACTAACACAAAAGTGAAATATCTCATTTGCATTAGCCCAGAGAGTTAAGATATCATTAATTCAAAATGATTGGTAAGATGCAGAATAAAACCAAAAGACTAGCAGATACAAAACTAATTCACCATTGTACTTGTGGTATTTTTAAGCCTGATCTGTGACACAATTAACATTTCACTTACTTTTTTTATATATTTTGTTTGTTGATCTGTGACACAATTAACATTTCACTTACTTTTTTTATATATTTTGTTTGTTTGTTTTTTTTACATAATGAGGCTATAGGGTGTACAAGACAATAAAAATGTGCAAAATTTTGTCTTGTTGCCATTTTCCATACTGCTAACCTCTGATCTACAATTAGGGTAGGCTGTGTGTGGCATTAAAAATCTGTTATATACCCAAAAAATCAATACACAACACTAAATATGTTCAAATGAAACCTGGCTGGATGCCATTATAATGATGCCATTGAGCTGGGTTTCATTTGAAATGTTCCTGGTACGTGTTTTGATGTCTTACACAGGGGGGAGGGGGACAAATTTTAAACTGATATCGATCCATTTCTATCTGGATATGAAGAAAATTTGCTCTTAATATTTTAAACACAATTTAAATGTATTTTTTAGGAGAAGTTTAATTTGTCAAATTTATTCCAGTCAAAGGAATTGTTTTCATATAGTCAAACCTTTGGGGGAAACTACTTAAATCTAGCATGGCAAGGGTTAAGGTGGATATGTCCCGAGCAGAATGCATCTGATCTAAACAGCTGCTACTGTGCAGCCTAGTATTTTAAATACTGGAGAACAGTGAAATGGTATAAGAACCTGCCCACCCATCCACCAAAAAAAAAAAAAAAAGGGAAATGTAAGCAAAATGCAGCTCTCTGACTAAGTTATCAAACCCCAAACATTCCTCACAGTAAGCAAGCGTGATGCTATGTGCGTGCGCACGCACAAAACAGTCGCTGCACTTCTCTCCCACCTACGACTCCTAATGACTGACAATGTAGCTTAAATCAGTTCACTTTCAGCTGTTAGCCAATAACTGCGATAATGAAATTATATTAGCTTGGCCTTAAAACATCGGTGTACTGAAATAGGTCTTGTCACTAGCAAAGACCAGAAAGTGAAATGGCAGTAAAAAAAAAAAAATAAAATCTGAGTTGGTACTGAATCGGCTTGGTGACCTCCCTAAACAACACGTTCTTTTTTACCAGCTGGCCCACTTCCAAGTTAGCATACTAGATGGAATATGCTAATTACAAAAGCATTCAAACTGAGATGAGTGCAAAAAAAATAAAAAAAATAGCTAATTTCTAAATGTTTTCTTGTTACCATAATCAGGGTTAGTTTACAGGAAGTGGATAGTTCGGTTTAAATAATTATTTACCTCTCCTAGTAATTTTAGAGACATCAAATGAACCTTTAATTAATAGATTTTTTTCTTTTTTTGTTTTATCGTTGACAGTTCATAGCCGGAAACAAAAAAACGTGATCATTAGCGGTGTTCAGATAATGGTTTTGTGATATTTATTCATAAAGAGTACAGTGAGGAAATGTAAACTCTGAAATCTGTTGTGATTTAAATAATTCATTGGTGGCCACAGTAGGCAAGTAAAATGAGAAAAGCGGTCAGATCACCACTATTTATTTATCTAATGGTTCCTTTTGACATTTTAAACAATGATAATGTCAATCAACTTCATTATTTATCACTTAATGTGCTGATCACTTCACTTTTAACAGTGCTTTTTTTACTTGTTCTGAAACAAATGGCTTTGACACAGGGCCAGCTCAATGCCCTAGCTAATTACCACAAACAGGTAAGAGGGAATGATCGTGATGCTCAACTTGGGCTGAGCACCTCAGGACTGAGGTGTAGCCATTGGTGAACCCTGTGCTCTATATACATTTGGGATAATATAAGGTTTTGAATGTCTGATGTTACATCTGATTTTTAAAATGCTTCTAAATATCTGAAATGAATTCTTTATTCCTATGTTTGTAATTTTCTATCATTATAAAAAAAAATTTTAAATGGTAAGTCTTAAGGGCGAGGAAATTCAATTTGCTTGGAGTGCCACCAGCCCTGCTTTGACACAGATGCATAGAGGTGACAGTTTAAATTTACATTAAAAATATATACGAGGTCTGTCAAAAAAGTATCCGACCTTAGGCTGGGAAAAAAAAATTATGTAGTTGGTGGGGTTCAATTGCTAATCCCCTTCGAAGTGGACCCCTTGTGCCTCCACACACTTAGCCCAGCGATCCTTCCACTGTTGGAAGCACGTCTGGAATGCTTCTTCCTGAATGGCTCTCAGCTCCGCCATCACATTCTGCATGATGTCCTCTCTGCTCTCAAAGTGGGAGCCTTTCAGTGGCATCTTCATATTTGGGAACAACCAGAAGTCAGAAGGAACTGTGTCTGGAAAGTAGGGAGTCTGGTGAACGAGTGAAATGCCTTTCTTTGCCAAGAAACCTTGGATCAGCTGTGACGAATGAGCCAAGGCATTGTCATGATCCAGCTGCCAGTTTTGCGAGGCCCACAGATCCGGTCTCTTGTGCTGAACTGCATCTCAATGTTGGAGGACTTGCTAATAGTATTCCTTTGTAACTGTTTGTCCTTCTGGTGCATATTCGTGATGCACAACGCCTCGGTAGTTGAAGAAAACAGTTACCATCACCTTGATTTTGCTCCGGACCTGACGTGCTTTTTTGGGCCTTGGTGACGTTGGGTGCTTCCACTGTGATGACTGAGCTTTGGTTTCCTGGTCGTACCTGTACACCCACGTCTCATCTCCAGTTATCACGGTATTCTGGAACTTGGGATCTCTGTTGGCAGTATCCAGCAGGTCTTGCGCAACCTCAAGACAAAGTTGTTGTTGTTCCTGAGAAAGCGGCTTGGACATAAATTTCCCTGCCACTCTGCGCAAGCCCAAATCCTCCTTTAAAATTGAATGTGCAGAATCTTTACTGATCCCAACCTCGTCACCAATTTCCCGCACCGGTAAACAACGATCGTCCATTGTCAAGGTCCAAACTTTCTCGATGACAACTGCATTGTGGCTTGTTGACAGCCTCCCAGAACACTGGTCACTCTCCACTGATGTTCAGCCATCTTTGAACCTATTCTACCATTCTTTTATTTGGGTAGCACCCATGGTATTGTCACCAAAAGCCTGTTGGATTTTGCAAATTGTTTCCGCTTGGGTATCTCCAAGCTTTTGGCAAAACTTGATGCAAGATCGTTGCTCCACATGTTCCATCATCACAGTCGAAATGAAAATGTGACGAGTAAGTAGTACAGCACCTCACACTCTGGCTGCCTGACAGCGCATAATGGCATGCGGCTCCACTATGCACACTTTTGCCTCCCTAACGTCATTACTTCCCACGGGGAAAAAATAAAGTCGGATACTTTTTCGACAGACCTCATATATAAAGCTTGTTTCATGATGGAATATAGTGTGTTTGCGCAGAAAATGTTACAGAGACTGACGATTCTACCGAGATGTTTATGCTTTCTGAGCCGGGTTTCATTTGAACATTTAAACAGTTTTATATTCATTTTTATCAATAATCACAGGCAATTTCTAATTTTGTACAAGTATTTTCCATAATGTACTATCAAAGAATTTGGGAAAACTCAGTACTTAATTATTCAAATATTTACAGTATTTCTATTTTCAGATATTTCCTGCTATCAAAGGCTTTTATGGTTTCATGCTGTTGACTTGATTTTTTTTTTTAAGAATGCTGCAGTATTTCTTTGCCAGTTTGTGTCATGACAGTGTTGCATGTCTCTCTTCCTCCTCGACAAATGCTGGGTCTGTTTGTACATCGGGGCTGTCTGGTGCCTGGAAGGTTGGAAACATGTTTATTAATATAACACCTTTCAATACAGGCAGTCTCCAATATTTAATAACACTTTCCACATTGTTTACATTTTTGTTTAAGGACAGACAAATATTTATCTGTGACAGAAATGATTATTGTCAAACATTCTTCCCAATAATAAGAAAAATATTAATTTCACATATCCAAGGAGTGCCTTTGGCTCGAATTTGAAAAAAACAGAAGTGATAATCTTGCCCATCTTGTGTTGTTTTCATATTGGCAATTCCTGCCCCGCCTCTTTGTGGTTTGCCTAAGCTTGGTTATTAAGAGGATTTCAGTAGCTGCTGCATTGCAAATCAAGTTTGTTACAGAAATTTTCCTGTTTAAATGTGTGGACTTTTTATTTTTGAAAATCTAATATAATAACAAATTCCGATGAAGCATCGTTGGCCATTTAGCCAGTGGTTGCGTTATTGAAAGTGGACAGCAGGATGGTTCAGAGGTAGACAGTTGGGGTTGAAGTCCCAAGTTTAAATCCTGGTTGGGACCATCTCATTTTGCCATGGATTCTTAGCCAGGGTATGGGAAGGGTCCTCAAAGACTATTTGAAATCATCTCAGTTGGGCTCACCACCTTGGTATCGCTTTAAGCCGTGCAGACTACTGATTATTATGATGCTATTAAAAGTGATATAAAAAAGGAGAAAAAAAATAATTGCAATGCATTGTTTATAAATTTTGGATCTTCCTAAATGAATCCAGTGTCAGATGTCTGAATTTAATCAGACTTGTCTCCTTCAAAACAGTTCCCTCAGCTGTTGATACACCGCTCAAACGTTTTTTCCAGTTTTTGAACGTGCCCTGGAATGCGTTTTCAGGGATAGTGCGCAGTTCTCATAGCGAATTTTCTTCGATCTCTTCTATCGTCTGAAATCGGTGACCCTTCAGGGTGGATTTCAACTTTGGGAACAAAAAAGTCTGCAGGGGCCAAATCAGGAGAGATGGGCGGCTGGGGGAAGAGAGTTGTCTTGTGCTTTGCCAAAAAGTCATGGATAAAGAGTGACGCGTGAGCAGGTGTGTTGTCGTGGTGCAGCATCCAGGTTTTGTTTCTCCATACCTCAGGCCTCCTCCTTCGCACTGCCTCTCTCAACCGCCTCAGGACATCCAAGTAAAACTCTTTATTGATCGTCTGACCACGTGGAACAGACTCATGATGAACGACACCCTTCCAATCAAAAGAGACTATCAATATCACCTTCACATTTGAGCGACTCTGACGTGCATTTTTTGATCATGGCAACGATGATCCAACCCACTGCGACAACTGCCTTTTTGTTTCGACATCGTAGCCGTACACCCACATTTTCAGAAAACTTTCATCAGCATTCAAACGATCAAAGAGTTCCTGACTGACTGAGACTTGGTTCTCTTTTTGTTCATCTGTCAGCAGACACGGCACAAATTTTGTGGCTACACGATGCATGTTCAATTTTTCTTTTAAAATCATGTGGCACAAACTTCTACAAATGCCTACTACTACGGAAACTCCACGGATAGTCAGGTGACGATTTCCATGGATCACAGCATGCACTTTCTCAATGTGATCATCGTCCGTTGTCATGGAAGGTTGTCCAGATTTGGGATTGTCTCCGTGGATGTTCTTCCCGATTTGAAACGCTGGTACCACTTGTGACATTGCGTACGGCTCAAACAATCCTCCCCATAGGCCTGTTGCAATATAAGAAAAGTCTCTGTAAATGTTTTTCCCAATTTGAAATGGAATTTCACACAAACACGTTGCTCTTAAAGATCCTTCATTGTTCAACTTGCGACAGATTTCCACGTGCACTAAACATACGTTCTCTAGTGCATGTAGATTGATGACTAACGGACATGGTGTGATGCAGCTATTATTAGACTGAAGATCAAGGTCACCGATACATAGCACTTCAGTCATAAGCACTGCGCCAACTGGTTGGTGCACTGTTTTAAAAGTTCGGTTTATTTTTGGACAGACCTCATATATACTATCTGTTCATATATGACTGGACCACCTGGAAATTTAACCTGTAACTGGAAAGATATTATTTCGCAAATTATGTGCATGAGTGTGCAAGATGATTATCTTCCTTAGACTGCTAATGTCACACTTTTAATAAGAAAAACAATAACACCAGAGTCATAATAATCAGTATACACTAAACTGGCTTATAATTAAAACCTTAGCTAGCTTGGAAATAACCTGCCTTCCTCTATCCCCCCCCCAAAAAAAACAACAAAAAAATTTTCGGGTTTTCTTCACTAAAACTAAAATGGTTACATGACGTTGGATAAAATGGGAGAAACAAAACACAGGAGAAAATCTTGCAGATTTAAAGAAGCAATGTTCAACAATAACAAAATAAAATAGGCAAATGCATTATAGAACTACATGTGCACAACAGACAGACATTGTGCATATATTATAACAGTCCCCTGACAATAATTTGGTCACCTGTTATTACACTTTTTTTTTTTTTTGAGGAAAATAACTTAGTGAAATTCTTTATTTAATACTTAGTGCACAAGGAGCCTTTTACACCTGGCAATGAATCAACTAAATTTTGTATCATTGTCTAGTCTAGGGTTTCTCATATTCATGTGAGAGGAGCATTTAATTCTATCATACTGACAGTATATGGACATCAACTGATGATCCACATACTTCCACAGGTGCTTAACTGAATTTATATCAAGGTATTTGGGTACCTAAGGTGAGAAGTCGAACACCTTGTTTCCCTTTCTGAAGCATATGGGCAATGAATCTCATGGCAGGGTATATTTCTTTAAAATGTCAATGTATTCACCAGACTTGTTAAATACTGATTTTTGTCTTTTCAGCATGCCATATAGTAGCCCATACTACCATGCTATGTATCCTCCTTTGGCCAAGATGGTGAAGACAACAATGTGCCATTTTTTAGCTAATTTCTGTTTGGGGGGGTGGGAAATATTAGCAAGTAAATCTTGATTGTGTATAAGGACATGACAAGTAATGACAGCACATTCTTGTCATGGTGTCACTGTTAGAGGACTTCCAGGTCACTTTTCTGCAGCAGTGATGTCTGCTCCAGTAAACTTCGTGATAATACTGGCTAGAGATTAACAGGAAATGTTAAGCTCTTTGGCAGTCTGTTGCTGACTCTGGCTGCACTGCCGATAGCCTATAACACAACTTTGGATCAATGGAGGATTATTGTGGGATCCGCTTGCTGTAGTCATGGTGACCGACTGTAATCAAGACACTACATGTTTATTGAATGAAGCAAAATGTCTACTTGGGTAAAATTCATACTTAAAACCACGGGTAGATGTTGGACTGTTTTATTTAAAGGCATAAATAAACAACCCAAAATGTCTTTGGTAGTGATTTACTGACATTCCTTCATGAACTTAAACGGCACATTAGTTGGATGATGATAATCTATTTTCTAAAAGCATTTTTATTCAAATGAAACTAGGTTTTTAAAAACAAGCAGATCAACAAAAGAAACTGCACAAATTGGTCATTAATAAAAATTTCAAGGCTAAAATATTAGTAATCTATATAATAAGATTAAACATGTGCTACCTTAAATGTAGCTAATAATAAAAAAAATATTTCAAAAATATTTTTTTCTCTTTGTTTGACCTTAATTGTTTTCTGCTGATACTGCTTATTTTTTGACTTTATCAAAATAGCTCTTAATTTAATTAGGTGAGCCTTGGGAAACAACTGCTTTATTCAGTGCCTTTTCTTTTCCTGTTTACACAGCTCTAGATTATCTTTACTTTATTGTATCGAATATTAACACTTTTTTTTTAAAAAAAATTTCTTTTAATATTTTGAAATATCTGGCAATTAACAAACTTGTTATCACAGCGTTTGTCAGATGATCTGTCATTACATGCCAGATCAGTTTGAGAAACCAATTATAAACAGAAATCATAAAAAAAAAAAACCCAAAACTGGATATTCTTTTCTTAAATAGTTTAAGGAAACAAGAAGGGCATCTGTATTTCTTGCCTGAATGCTATTAGGCCCATATATTCATTTCTATTATAATTTAATTTGTTTGTAATTTTCCTTGAAATCTACTCTGCTTTTATTACATGGATAAGTAAATATGAAGAACTTCTGACGATTCAACCAGATCCTCACTTCGATCTTTTTAATTCTCATTGTTTTATTGGATGTATAGTTTTATTAAAAGGTTTTCAGTTATTTAAACTTAGGATTGTACATGATGCGCACATTTTTGTGAACTTATTTACAAACCGTGAAATCATAAAATTCATCCAACATCTTAAAGTAAAATTTTCTTATTTAACACGACACGTATCGGTGATGCTGGTGTTGTTGCTTTTTGAAAATTTTTTTGCATATAAATTATCATCATAGTCATTCTTTGGGAAAGGAATTGGCATACCACAGACAGCTGATGGGCCGGCTGTTCAGAAATATCAAGGGAAAAGAAAACCATTACTTTTTCCATAACTTTCTGAAGTTTGAAGCATGGTGGCTTAAGAATTTCTGTGATCTGCTTTGTTGTTGTTTTCCTTAAACACCATCACCCCTTTCAATCGCTGCTTGCATCTGACTCCATAAACTAATGACCATACATTTCAGTGATCATCCAAGTTTAGTGCTAAGGACTATATTTAAGGGCAATGATGTTAATTTGGAATAGGATTTTTTTAAAAATTTATGTAACTGCTTTGAACTGGTCTTGAACTCTCCGCTTCCTGGCTAGTAACTTTCCTGATAGCCACTGCATCACCAGGTTAAAGAATTGGTGAGAAAATACTCCATACTGAGCAGATAACGCCACAGGTTCAAGACCAACTCAGGCTATTTGTATAACCCAAGAAATAAAGTCAGCCATGGCCAACATTTTGCCATCATCAAAATTTTCTAATCTTTTTCTGTCAAATAAACGTGCTAAATTTGCATAATGATGCCGTGTTAATGTGTTGGAGTGTGCACTGCTTTAGGGTTTCCCGTGCACTGAATGACACCAGAATTTGAAGAAAAATGACAATTTTAAATCTAATGTGCAAATAGATGATTTTCGAAAAGATGTAAATCATGACAATGAACAAGACTCCATTAGAAATGGTCATGGGTGCAGTGTCAAGCTGTGAACAGAAATTTGAAAATAAATTTTATTATTTGTAGGGTGATGTGAAACTTTTGATCCCCCCATGGCTGTATTAAACTGCTTTAAAATTATATTAATGGTTTTTAGAAAATTATGTATATATAGCAACAAAAATTATTATATATCACAATTATATTCCCCTCATATCTGATTGTGGTTATGAAACTGGGGTGTACACACTTTAGTAAATGGATTAAAAAATAAATGAAAATAATAACTTTTCTTAATAAAATTTATAATTAAACTAGCATATTTTGAAACATTAAATTGAATTTTTATTGGTTAAATATCAATAAGTATATACTGTTCAAACATTGTTTTTGTTTCTATTTTTTGTCAAAATATTCTCTTGCAAATACGGCTTCTGAACAACTTCAAATGTTGTAAAATTTTATCTGAACTTTAAAAAAAAAAAAAGAAAAAAATGTAGAGGATGTATTAAAAAAAAAACAACTTTTTAGTCATGTCTGATGGATGAAATGCTCAGTTTTGGCAAATAGTTCAACTGATGGATGTCAGATGTCTAAATAATTAGCTATCAAAAATGCAGTTGGATTAATAGGTGTCTTGACTTGAATTTTAAAGCTGAGTTACACTGAGGTCATCAAATTGACAGACAGTCTAGGGAAGAAGGGTTAAAGCCCTTTTCTCTTTTTTATGTATTGTGAGAGGAGAAACTAAGTCAGGATTGTTGACTGATGCATTCCTTTTAGTATGTGACAGCTTGATTGAAGGTCTCAGTCAGTCAGTAAACTCTCAGTAGCATGCATGGCATGGAAAGTCATTCAGGGGCATTAAAATACTGTTTGCAAAGAAGAAGAAAAAAAATTAAAAATATTTAAGTATTCTTTATTGAGATTGTATTATTTTGAAAGCTATGGAATGGTAATCAAAACTTATGAAATGCTTATTATTTTAGATTCTTAATAGTAGAACCAGAATGTGCCATGTAAGTAAGAACGTGCCTTAAGATTCCATTTCATAAATCTCTTAGTGGTTTTTCAGACAGGTAGCCCCCCCTCTCATTGATAGACACCATGTTGTCTATCGTTTCCAGTGCATTCTACGTTCCCCGCTCACATAAGCAATTCATGCTGTAACATTCCAAGCTGTATGATGTTTCTGAGTAACAACTAATACTTCAGTAGAAACAAAACTGAAAATTTATAAAATTTTATGTTAAATAAGAGGGTGGGTGGGTGGGTGTGAGAGAGAGCGAGCGAGAATGGAGTAAAGGTGGTTATGGAAAACCACTTTTAGTTTAATGTTAGGGACTTCATAAAACTCTTGTTTTAAAAAAAACAACCAATTTAAACTCTGATTCCACTTTCTTAATTTCAATCCTAATCTATCAAGGTATGAAAAATACAAAAAATTCCCAGCGAACACATCAAGATCCAGAATGGTTACTCAAGACCAGTATAGCACAGATTTGAACAGGATTCAAGTCAGTCTCTCTGGCAGTGACCTTAATTAGCCAGGCTTCAAAGATTATCTATAGTGGGAAAAGCTGGTATGATCGGGGTGGCAAACAGAGAGATCGTGGATGAGGGGACCAACTTGCATATCTGCAGGAGGCAGGCAGAGAAAACAAGAGAGAAAAAAGAAAGTTGAAACAAAAGTAGATGAGCCATTGGAAAGGTGAACCAGCTTGCTATTAGGGGAAATAAGCTGAGAGACTTGGCAAAGGAAACTGAAGTTTTGGGCAGACCACACAGGAATAATGACTATGATGATGCCAACTTGGGTTAAGAATGGATTTCCTTTAAAAAAAAAAAAAAAAGTTCACTTGTAATATTAAGACAATTAAGCTTTTGAACTCAAATCGTTTCAAGGTGATAAATGCTAAATGTAGAATACAATATTTGTAGGATCACTTTTAAAATGTAAATATGAACAGATGGCATTAAGGGTTTTGTTTACAGTACATTTGTATCCAAAATTATTTGCAAATATGTATAAGCCTTCAAAAATTAATCTAGTCCTCAATGAAAAACTCATCTAAATTTAATTAAAATACAGGGTTCTCGTAAAGTTTTGAGATGTTTCACTGTTTAACTACACAAGGTAGAGCAAACATCAACTGTATTAGAAAAAAGTAGTGATGGAGCCATGAACCATTCCTTAAACTTCTACAAAGTCAGAGTCTTTAGTGATACAGCATTCATTCTTATTTACTATCACCTTGAACACTTCTCTAGCTGTTGAGGTATGATGTAACTACTGCATTGATTTGTGCTCTGAATTCTACATATTTAGGATGTGCTTGCTTATGAACTGTTGAAAGGGGAATCTTAAATTTTTATCAGGTATAGCAAAGTGATTTCCTTGGCTGCCTCAAAAATGCTTTTTAGACAGCTGAAATGGTCTCTTCAACAAGTGCCTGGTTTAACAGAGCATCTTTCATTTTTAACCAAATCTATTTCTTTAAATATAATCATCAAAATCATAATGGAGTTCTCAGATAACAGATTCTTGTTATAAAGTGGCCTAAACATTTGATACACCGCAGTAACCATTTCAGCGAACTACAAGATGCAGTTCACCTTGATATCCTTACTTTGGTTTCACAACAGTATAAGCAGCAAAACAAAAAAAAAAAAATCTTTGTTTTTGCAATATAGATATTTTATGCTTAGTAAATCACACTGAGCATGCAATGATCTGTGTATTAAAAATGTGTAGTCAAAATTCCTTTTAGTTACTATTTGCATTATATCCATGAATACAGCAACAAGTAGAATGTTAATTATAATATGAGAATTTTTGTACCATTAATTCCATTTGCATTTTTAAAATGTTTTTAGATTTGACCATAATAAACTAATCACGTAAGTAGTCAGCATCTTTATCTGATCAATTCACTATTTATTACGCATGTTTATTGTTTTGAATTTTAGATTATTTAGTTCTATTCTAGTTAAAGCTTGAAACTTTTGACTAGTATTTCATCAGTAAATCAATGCAGTTCTCATTCTTCCCCTTTTTTAAAAGCTAACCAAATGACCTCAGTGCTTGTAATTCTCGGCAAGCAGGCACGCTCATGATGTCAAGAAAGAGAGTTACAAGAGAAATTTGACTCCCCGCGGGGTATATGTGCACTATTTACTAAATGTGAAACTAAAAATAAGAACAGACAACTGTTCTGTAGAGTCTGATTGGCAAAATTAACCATTTGCTATAGTAGAATTTTTAGACACTTTGTAGCCAAAATGCTTTAGCATTTTGCTATCTAAAGATGACAGATTAATTTTTTTAAAAAAAAAACTCTTGCTGTTAGATATTTTCAGATTTATTCTCATTTCATGTAATTTGCTGTATCTGTGTCATAGAATAATCTTTGATTTTATTGGTTTAAAATGTTTTTCATAACCCAGTTGCTTTGAAAAAAAAAAAAAAGCTCTTGATCAAGGTGAGATGGTAATATTTATATAATAAATTCATGCATGAATTGTCATCCCAGTTAATTGATGCTCCAGTTCATGCATGTACAATTTAAAAATCTATCATGACTGTAGCATCAGGTGAAAAGTGTGACTTCATTCAAAAACAGAATAAAGAATTGCAACAGCTACAAGAGATGCTATGGTTCTGATAAATTTTTCAGGTATGTGGTTTACTAATCTTAATTTGAATTGTTGACAGGCGTATAATGATAGAAAGAAGAGTTTTTAGAACTGGGAAATGCAGTGGAGATAATTTCATGGGAAGAAGCAGTAGCAATAACAAAGTAAAGGTGAGAAAAAGCAGCTAACATGGATTACGACAAGTCTAACCTTTATCTTTTGCAGGAGAAGGGTTAAAACTATGGTTGTGTTGAAGTTGTTGTTGTTTTTTTTGATTATACAGTAAATAATTGTCATAACCCAGTTTTTATTTTAAATACATCAAAAGCAGCATAGGTTATTTATTTATAGGATTTCTTAGGCACAAAATTACTACATGATCCAATTTAAAAAAAAAAAAAAAATTGATCTGATTTTATGCTAAAGCATTTCCGAAATACTTTAGAATGCATGTTTTGAATTACTCATATTCAGAAAGATAGAATAATATTGCATTCTAGTTAAGAATAAAAAAAAAAAATAATAGACACTAGCAAACTTTTTCCTCAGGTGTGTGTTGTTTTTTTTTTATTATTTAAAAACAAAAAAACTGGGTGGTCTGTTTACCCTAAGGTACAACAGCAGTTATGGAAAAAATAATTTTCTTTTCCATTCAGCATATCCTCAGACTTCAGGGCCTGTCTCTGCTTGGTAGTACTGTACATGCTGTAAGCAGTTGCAAAACAATTACTTTGGCATCCTGTTATGCAACTAAAATGATAATACAGATGAAGGAAAATGATATTGATATGAACATAGAAAAACAAAAACTGGAATATAAACCTTTTTTGAATACAAAAATGTAGCTTTATTCCAATGATATAATTTAAGTTTTGTGATACATTGTTGCTATATACAATATTCTGTAAACTCATGCAAGAAATCCTGTTATTTCCTTTATTTTGAAGTAAAGATAAATCATTTTCTACAAATATTGAAGTACCTTTATTTTATCAAAGTAGCCGCTTTTGCTTTATAAATATGGAACATTATTTTCTGATAATTTTCTTTCTTTTTTTTAAATGTTATTATCCACTTCATGCAAACTGGAGGCGCTCCCAGAACTGTTTACCTGTAAAATTTGTGTTTCTTTAGTTTGTGGGCAGTTTATATACAACACTGATAAATTTTAAGTTGTTATCTAGTTCAGAAGTGAATCTGTATCCAGTCATTGTGAGCTCTGTCCCATTTCAGTCCTTTAGCATTGTTTTCTAGTATAAATAGAGATTTCTTGACTATCAACAAGCCTATAGATTCCAGCATTTCTTAAGGTAATGTTGGATAACAGTAGCTCAGTTTCTGGAGCTGTTAAAAGTTGGTGCTAAGTGTTGATTTCTCGAGTTTGCCATTACTATATCTGATCGAGAAGTAATTAATTGTCTTGCATTCATACTTCTCTCTCTGTTGTGGAATTGACTTGATTTTTAGATAACATTGAAGGGTATAATGGATTCTGTCTGAAGATACTGTACACCAGAAAGAACCTGTTTGGAATCCCATGCTTTTATAAGGAAATCGGTAACTTTCCATTATGATCAGATCTTTGAAAAGTCTAATGAATTTAACATCGTCTTTGCTTCTCATCATTTTAACATTGTTTGGTGCAATTTTAAAGATTGAAATATACCATTCTTCTAACCTACTCCAATGTTAATTGGTAAAAAAATTGCAGGGCTCTTAAAAACTTGGTAACCAGCAAAAACAGATTCTCAGTAAGGTGAAGTGAAATTTTCCTGCCTTCTAGGCTCAGAGCTTCATTAATAAACCAAGTATTTGAAAATTGATTTCTGTCTCTCATGCTGGAATTCACGATTGTATATTTCTTGCATAAGCAAAACCTTACACATTCTGAAAATTATTTCATTTGGAATGGATTTACCATTCTCTAAAACCCTGTGGCTACTCAAAGCTGCCTGCTGAGCAGAGAAGGCCAGGAAGGATTGTCTCTCAAACTGTCTGTTATGATGGGTGAACCCAAAGGTGTCTGAGTACAGAATGAGTCTGTACAGGAAACTTTTAACAAAAGTTGGATTAAGTCCTGGTCTTTAGGATGCAATAGTCACTTTCCTTTATTTCCTTCCTATTTGCATCCACCTCTTGTGTTCATTCTTATATTCCCCATAGCATGTGTGTATGTGTGGCTGCTCACTCATTCCTTAAAACTAGACATGAAATAATGTATTTTTCCTGCTGTTTGAGATCATAAATAAAGAGTATACTGTTTTGAATCATTTGTTTGTTTGCTTGACAATGGCCCATACAGGTCACCTTATGTCCATGCAAGTTTTAGTAGGACCCTCACATTAGCCTGGTCATAGTTTTCACTATTGATGTCATTGATGGTTAGCGGAAAAGCGAGTCACTAGCTAAATTTTTTTGGATGCCAATGATGATATAGTGATTGCATTTTTGCAGCCCTGAGACATTGTATTCATGTACAACAAGACCTGTAGTTCAAAACCTGCATATTACCATTATTATAGATAATCTTTTTTAAAATTTAAAATTTGTATAATAATAATAAAAAAGAACATATCAAAGATCTGCATGATGATAGACACGGATATGAAAGGACCAAACATCATCAAAGAGGGAGAGTGTGTGTGCAGTTGTGAAAAATGTGCAAAGTAGAAAAAGAATGAGAAATGGTGTGCATACAGAAATATTGAATAATCTGAACAAGTTTGGAAGGAAACAGGTTTCTGTCTGTTGAATCCATGTATAATATTAGATTAATATGGAGAGAAAGAGTAATCTTGGCTAAATCCATATTCACTGTTGGGTTTTTCTTTTCTGGAAAAGCAGTGTAATGATGACAGTTTGCCATTTAATGGGATATGTTAATGAATAATGTTTGTTTGTCATAATCCTGGAAAAATAGGGAGGTTTGGTGAGACTAGTGAAAAGCAATATGGTTTTCAAGTGAAAAAAATAAAAAAGCAAACCAGAGATGCACTTTTTAACATGAGAAATTGTGTTGGAGGTGGTACTAAGATGCAAAAGATGTCTGTGCATGTTTCATTGATGATGAAGGGTATTTAGCAAAGTCAGGTGTATTATAATACATAGCAAGAACCTTAGAATTATCAAAAATACCACCACCACCACCACTATGTGACAGTGCTAAGAGTAGATAGTGAGATGACTACATCTTTAAAGATGAAGAAATTTGTATGATGGATGTACTTTATCATTTATTTTAGTTTTATTTCAAAAAATTAATAAATGCATGAGGAGGAGATAAATTTAGGAGGTTATTGTTAAATCATCTGCATTTTACTGCTGACTTGGATCCTAATAGTAGAAAAGGAAAAGAAACTTTAAAAAATAAAGTAAATGGGAAGGGCAAAGACAATTACCCAAAATTAAGTGAGAGAATTTCAGTGGGTGGAAGATTGTGCATCCACATAGAGGTAGCGGGAAAGAACATTGAACAAGTGAAAAAGTTTATGTACTTGGAAAATTTATGACAAAAAATAAAGTTGTGATGGACAGGATAAGATTGTCTTGTCAGTCTTGTAAATGCGGGTTTAGCCAAAGAATTATTTAATGTTTGATCTAGTTGATTTTGACATGTGAAAGAGAAACAAAAACTGTTTTTATTCTGCCTTACAATGTTAGATATGTATGAATCCTGATGCTGCAAGAAAAGGGCAGATGCTTGGCCAGAAAAGATTATGAATGACAGGATTTTAGAGATGAAACTGCTCACAAGAAAATTGTTTCTTTGGAAGAGGGCTACTACAGAAATAAAGATCCAACATCTGACTGCTTGCTGAAATATACTTTATGTAAAACTTGTTTTGGCAGGCATAAATGCACACAAAAGCAGGCTTCTTTTAATTATGATCAAAATGAAAACCCTCTGCACTAACGGAAAGATAAGCTGAATACCTCCGCTTAACTCATTGTTACTAAAACATTCAATATATTTGATGAAGAGCTTATCTCCTCTTTGGTAATTTTTGGTAGTAAAGAGTTAAGGTTAGTTTGATTTGATGATGAGAAACTGCCCACAAATAAAAAAAAGAAAAAAGTTCATTAAAATAATTCGATCTAACCAAAACTTGGCTGTGTACTTGGCTAACTTTCTGCACAAGGCTTATGCAGGCGCTTGATTGTTTAGAAAAATGACTTTGAAAAACAAACAAACAAAAGCTATAGATCTTGTTTTTGCTTACAAAGAAACAATTTTCAAGTACTGTAATAGACTCTTATAAAAGTAATTAGCCAGGTAAATATAATTTTGAAAAAGAAAAAAACACCATGTGTTAAAATCATTGTATGTATGTTTAAAACGATTTTCTATAATGTCACAAATAAATGACAAAACACCAGATCTTTTTGCTTTAAATTATATATTACATTAAAAAAAAATTTGTAACTATTTTCTGAATAATTCCAAATGTAACAGTGGAAGTAAAACTTGAGAAGGCTCACTATATTTGTTACGTCGTCGTATCTTTAGAGAATAACGTATGTCCTGAGTCTCTAAGGATAAATTTATAAAGTTAGCAATTTTTTTTGCGAACTTGATAAATGACGAATTTTTAAACATACATTTGAAATTAGGCAAGCGACAAAAGTACATTAATTCAGAATTACATGTAACCTGGCCAACTTCGAAAATTTAAGGTACTAAATTCATGAAAATTTACATTTTTTTGGAAAAAAGTTAATACTATTATAAGAAAACCCTCTGTCATGCGCAATCTTTCCATCACTAAATTTTATAAAATAAATCTAAAAAAAAAAGAAAAGTGGATCAACAGTGCAGACTTTACCCCTTTTCTTTCCTTAGTTTTATTAAAACCTGTTATAAAATTTTATGTCAGACATGCTCACATTCATAAAAACTTATAAAATAAAACAGCCTAAACTTTTAATAATTCAAGCCACCACCGTTATTTTGTTTAGCATCCGTGGTAGTTAGCTTTATACAGCTGCTTCATCCATAGTATAACAAGTTCACTGTGCCAAAAGGTGTTAATTGAATTATAAAAGAAAACCTGTTTGCACAGTTGATACTTTGACTAGCCTCAAGAGGAACAGGGTGGCTATTGAGCCAGCACAACTAGTTCCAAATATTGCATGATCTAGATTTTTTTTTTTTGTTACTTCTAAATATGAGAATAATGTTTGCATTCATGAATAATTGTATAAAAGTTGGTAATAGTGAGCTATTTTTGTATTGCTGAAAGTGAAATGGATAGACCCAGGAAGAAAAGAGTCATTAAATTTAAGTATACTGAAAATCTTTTAGATTGATTTAAATAAATCCATGAAGAATGCGTTCCTTCTGTATTTTTCTCTTCCACGCTATTTGGTCGTCTTCATACATTGTTCTTACTCTACCCTTCTGCTTCACTCTTTGCTAAGTCTTAACCATTCTCCTAACTGTTTGGTTCTGCTGTATATAGTTTTTTTTTTTAATGGTATTTAACCCTGTCTCCACCTCACTTCATTAGCAACTTTGTATCACCAACATTTGCCAAGCACACCTCAAATGTTTTTATACTCCATTGCCAACAAGATCCATGCCTCCCATACTCTTGTTTTAGGAAGGATACGTGTAGAAAATAACAAAATTTCAGAGACAGGGAAATTTAAGGAGAAACATCTAATCTTTTTGTATGTATGGGATGGTTTTAAAATCCTGTAACTCTCCTGCAGGCCAATTTAAAAGTTATGCCTTACATTCTACATCTAATCTTATTTTTGCCAAATAGTAATTCTATTTATAGAAAACTGGCTAGATTATCCCCATATATCAGTCGGATTAATAAGCCTAAGGTTAGGAAGGAAAAAAATGGCAACAAAGTGTTCAGCAGATACACGTGTTAGCAACAATAGAAAAACATTTTTCATTGTTTTATCATGACTATTCACAGTCCCCCCCCCCATTTTTTTTTTTAGGAATAAAACTCCCTTTGTTTGGTTCAGTTATCTGAACATTAAAAAAAAAAACAAAAACAAAAACTGCATAATGATCATGGTTGGTCATTTAGTGAGAGGAATGCAGCTAACCACTTCCTCCAGAGCCGAGGAATCAGCAAGTTACTCCCATTCTCACCATAACCATGGAAACCTGGACAGCTTATGTATGCACAATTAATTTAGAAATAAGTGTAGTCAAACAAGGATAAAAAATTGGCTTTACAGTTATATTGAATGACAAGACTAAATGGTGACAGCTGACCAGTGCCAGTAAATACTGGTTTTTTTAAAATTTACGTATATTTTTGTCACATCGGTTTTCTTAAAATAAAAGTTTAAACCTTATGTTTGTATAGTTCAGGGTTTTGAACAGCAAGATGTTTTGTTGACCTAAGTGAAAAAATACGTCATGTGGACTTGGCAGCAGCAGTAAACTCTGGAAATAATTTAGTTCTTAACATGCAAATTAGTGCATTTTACATGCAGAATTACATGTAAATATATCACTTATTTTGGCAATTGTTTTAAAACTTAATGTTTGTGAAATGGACTGTTAAATCAAGGATACAAAAGAAAAAAATTCATATGAAACATAATTAGTTAAAAGCATTTACAGAGATAGTTGATATTTATTTATACTTAATAAATAAATAAATATACCTTTCCGCTTTCCCTGTTTAAATTCTTGTCTGTAGTTTGGGGTCAAATGAGAATTCATAGTAAAATTACTAGCAAGTACAAAAGAATTCCCTGCATCTGTAAGGCGATGTGTTGTAACAAAGTTTGAGATCAACCTAGAAATTAAGTTATCACTGCCTGCACATTTTGTTTTGATTTTAAGGGGATGGAACAGCTGTGGGAACCACTGTTGTTCCACTTTGCCGTGTACAGGTAATCATCCTGAGTCTTAGGCCAACAGAAATCGCAGGTGTGTAAATGGTAAGTGTGAGAGAGACACCAGATCATAAAAAACCTGAAAATTTGCAGGTGCCACCTTTTTGTACCATGCAGCCTGGTTTTACTCTTGCGCTGATTATTACGCTCTTCGATGGAGCTGGTTTATTTTTTTTGGATGGCACTGGAAAACACCAGAATGATGTCGCACTATTCATTTAGAATTGGAATTCACTTAAAAAAAAAAAATAAAAAAAAAAACCCAACCCTCCTCATAGCTGGTGCCACTTGTACAGAGCATCCACCATCATCTTTCCACCGTCTCGTCAAACCTGGTCAATTGTATACTTAAACGCAACTTTACGGTCGAGATCGTGTTGTCCCACTCTGAGGGGGAGTTTCAAATCATTTTTAGAACAGATTATTGAGTAATTTCCTCTTTTTTTTTTTTCATTTTTACTATTTAAAAAAAAGGATCAAGACATGGGTCAGGGGCTGCGTGGTGTTTCTTATTTCTTTCTGCGTGATTCCTCTCTCTCTCTCTGTTGATCAACTTCGCCGCCGCCGTTTGTTTCTTTCACGCTAATGGCTTGTTCAGCTAATTCCGGCCTGGCCTGTGATTGATAACTTTGGGGTTCAATTAAGTACACCTGGAATTGAAACATTTATCGATCTTAAAGGCTAATCTTTGAATTTTTCTGAGAGACCCCTTTGTATATCGAAAAACTCAAATTATATTTTTAATCATTTAAAATGTTAAAATATTTAATTTTTAATGAGAGTGTTAGGAGAAAACACTTTATGGGAGGATACAGTGCAGAGAGAGAGAGAGATAGTCTAGGATGCATTTTCTTTAAAATATTTAATTGGTTTTGTTATTTTAAATGAAATCAGTTTTTTTTTCCCTTCTAAATTCCACATCTACCTTTTAAAATGTTATTGTATCTTGTTTGTTGCTGTGTTTTTTTTAAAATTACTTTGCCAGTGATTTACAGTGATCACTCATCACTCCCATTTAACAAAGAGACTAAAACGTGGCAATGCAAGACATAGACCTTCTCCATCTGCTGAAATCACGTGAGCTCGGGATCTCCCATCCATCCTTCCGTTGTTTAGATGATGACGTTATTTGCTGTGCTTGAAATATTTCTATCTGCTTTATTTTAGACTCATTCACTGCATGCATCTGTGTATCCCCCCCATCCCTGACCTCTCTTTTGCCTTTTAAAGTGTTGATTGACTTTTAAATAAATGTATGCATGTTTTTTTTTTTACTTTTTATGAACTCTTAGTTTCAGCTTGAAAATAAAAAACCAAATATGGGTGGCTGGGTGTACAAACAAACAGCATGGTTTCTTCATGCTGTTTTTTTCCCCACCGGCCAGCAGTTGAGTGGGTTTTTTCTGGGAACTCTGCTTTTCTCTCTCATCTAAAAAATGTAAGAGTTTTAATAGGACTTCCTGCCAAAGTCAGAAGTGCTGCCTTCCCATGCAAGTGTGTCTCTCTCTCTCTCTCTCTCCATCACCAGTGTTGTCTCCCTTGTATGAATTAGCATATAAAAGAAATCAAATTAAAAGTATTTCTAAGATGCATTTAACTGTAATCCATGATAAACCAAGCCTCTGCTGTATCGGTTTGTAGTAGCAAAAGTTGACATAACCGAGGGATCTTCCCACTAACAGACCAGTTCATGGCTATGATGTTTCTTTTGCGAGTCTTATGTGGGTTAAGATAACAATCAATTCTTTCTTTTTCCCTATTCACCAGCTGAGAAGCTTGAACAGCCACAAATCTTGTGCTTTCCTAGGGGAAATAAAAAAAAACAACAACAAGAAAACAGTTTTTCAGATGTTATTGTTAGCTACACATTCATTACACCAATATCTCAGTAGGCTATCTCAGTGAGATATTAGAGAATTACCAGTGATCGCTGGCAGATAGCCTTGGGATGGATATTCAGTCTAACAGAATACTATAGTAACTGTAGAGTTTAATTTAACTTGTATAGAAAAAATACAGGTGGTACCTTCCTTTTTCTTGTCATAGCTAGTCAGTTAAAATAAAAAAAAAAATTAGATCAGACTTAGGTAATGAAGCATGTACCTTTTATTTGCTTCTGAAAAATGAAAGTAGGGGGTGTACAAATGGAAATTCCTTTAATCATATTATTAACTGTTTGTAATATGAATAGCATATAATTTATAATGATAAAGTTCACATTCTTTAAGGCAACTGGATGCTAGGTTTATCTCCTGAGCCATGCATTTACCTGTCAGCAGAATACTGATGATTATGAAACATTGTAATCATAAAGTAATAAAAAGCTGATACAGAATTTCATAAATGAGGAATAGTAATTATTTCACCAACAATAGCACTATAATTTATGCTAATCACCATATAGTACCATATACAAGCGTGGTTCTTCAAGTAAAATCCATTGTTAATGTCAAATGCTTAAATATGGATACGCAGTGTTTATGTCAGTCTAAAATGCAATCAACATCTAACAAGTGCTCTTTTGTCTATTACAAATAAGAAAAATTGCTTTTGGTCTCTCACTGACCACATCAATGGCAAAATGTTTATCTGGCAAAGAATCTTTTATGGGGGCCCAAACAGGAGAAAATTGCATGACACAAGATGTGGGATTTAAGACTGTTTCAGGATCTAGCATAATCTTGTCACTGCTTCAGCTATCTGATTAGCAGTATATGTGAACTGGCTTTGCCAGGATGCAACTAAACCCTTTTGAATTGCAGGCCTCTGAGAACTTTTGGTTTTAGCTTATTTTATATTACATGAAAGAACTTACTACAGCAGGTGATTAACACACTGATTCAGAATAAATCCATTTACACACTCGCTCCTGCTCTTCCCAATCACTGTTTATTCACCAGACAGACACCCATCAACCTCTGAGTGTTTTCACCTATTTTATAACCCCTCTTTTTTTCTTTCTCTTAAGAGATAATAGCTGCCTTTCCTAATCCTTTGCCTCAAAAATGGTCATGCACAATAGCTGGTGGAAATTACTGATACTACATCATGGAAAATTCAGGTTCTTTTAGGAAAACATTTGTTTTTCAAAACTATAAAAGTTTGTCAACCTGTTAAAATTTTTAAAAAATAGTTTTAGTTAATGAACCAGCCTTGTAGAATGCAGCTGCAAAAATAAAAGAAAACTCAAAAATTGCAATGTGTGGCATTTAAAATGTAAATAAAATAAGAAACCACTTGGAAAAACAATGGAAAATAATCTTTTAAAGTATATTATCTATGGCATCTTATCAAGATTTTCGGTTTTATTTTACCACTGACTCTGCCTTATCAGTCATTGCTGAATACAGCTGTAGCTTTCCATTGGTTCAGATTACACCAGTGATTCTGCGGCTTACCTAAGAGAAAACACTAGCAAGATTTGTACAAATATCTCGCTATAAAAATCAGTTTGTAAAAGTTCACGATGATGCATTTACAAAAGAAAATATTTACCTTCTGTTTCCTCCTAATGTGGCTATAAAAATGTCAGTTACTTGGTATTAACAAATTTGCACTACATCTGTATACACTTTTAGGAAATAACGGATCTTTCACAATAAACTCAGTAAATACAAATGAAATATAATACATGCATTGAACAGTACTAGTATAACATGCAATTTAACTCACTTAGCTACCTAACATAAAACAGTGTTATGGTTTTGCTGGTAATATAGCATAGCGCAGAATAAGTTTGTTATAAACAACAATGTTCAGTTTATTATCTTTTGATTCACAAAATGAAATATGAATAATAAATAAAATTTGTGAATAGGGTAAAAGGGGCACAGGTTTATGCTATAAGTATTTTGAAAGTTAGTACTGGAATTCTTAAGTCCAGGTTCAGTTATGATCTAATTTCCCTTAGTTGAATCACAAACTTAAAATCCAGGAAAAATGTTTGTTTTTTGTTTTCTTTTAAAGGGTTAAACTTTAGTAACATTTCATATTCAGCCTGCCTGCTTGGTGGGTGAGCAAAAGAAAATGCCAGAGTCCCAGTTTTGTGAAAGAGATGCACACAGTTATATGAAGGTTGATAAGAACTTGAGATCAAAATAGATTTTGAACTTAACAGCAACCAAATTAAAATAGTAATAACTATAATAATAAAAACAAAGTTCCAATTGAAATTTATAGATTATATATATATATATATATAAACAAAATTTTGGTCCATTGTATGTATTTTTAACACAGTCACATTATTCTCATATAGTTTTAGCTGGGACATACTTTTATATTTTAACTTTTAGAATAAATATTTTTTGAAAATTATATTTTGGTTAAAGTTTGAAAAAATTTGGTTTGAAAATTATTCACTTGTTTGTCTTATTCTTATTATATCATTATTTTATATCATTATTATTATTATTATTATTATTATATTAGGGACCTTTAAATGAAACTAGGCTGAAATAGCATCGCCTTAATGTTATCTGGGTCCAGTTAAATTTGAACAACATTCCAATTATTATTATTATTATCGCTATTAATTTCGCAATTTTTATTTCCATATTTGTTCTTGTTATTCATACAGTAGGGGAGGTAGAGCATAGAATACCTGAGATGAACAACCACACACAAGGAAGTGTGGTTAACTACTGTTGAGTTGTGATCTAATCAAAGGCTTTTTAAAAAAGGGCAAAATGTTCAGGACTGAGAGCAATAAAATTAGTCAGTGATGATAATTACATTGTTTTAGTAGAAGTGATGACAATGATAACATACACTGTACTGTAAAGTAGATAAGTGGTAAATGTAATTAAATATAGAATAATAATAATGCTGCTAAACAATTAATTTTTCCTCCTCCTAAGCTGAAAGGTGGTTAGGGGGACTGTAGAAGGATGCTAACCTGAAAGTTACCAGTAAAGTAAATTTAGTATAAAAATGAATGTTCTCTAAAAATCGTATTTGAATTTTTCATTCATGAATTAAAAAAATTATGATTATTTTTTTTTATTTTTAAAAAAAAAATTAAGGTTTTCTTAAATGATTCAGATGTTACAATAAAACTCTCTGCTATGTTCATTTAAGGAGAGATTGTTTACAGTTAACAATGTAAGGGAGATAAACATGGGTGATAACTTCCCTGTATTCTTGTTGTAAGAGGAACTGGGTTGGGGTTAGTTAAATTAAAAATGCCTGCTAAAGACTCATTTTCCCTAATTTAAGTATTAATCTGAACAGATATACACTGAGTAAGTACACATCAAATTTTCCAATCATTTTTTTAAAAATTATTCAGAAAACTTTACACACAAGTTCAAACTACACAATATAAATCAGTTTCTTAAAAAAAATTTTAATTTAATTTAAAAAAAGACAAACTTGAAGCAAATATTTTGTCTATATTTTTATCTAACATATAACAAAACACCTTTTAATTATTCAATATAGATTAAACCCAGGGTAATTTCTCTCTCAAAAAAATTAAATTACTGTATCAGTGTCTTCTGTAGATATAAAACTAAATGTTTATAGCTGGGATTGATTGATATGTTTGGAGATGAACTGAAACTGCTTATAATAGATGCAGGAAATCCACACATTATACAGCTGCTGCTTAAACTATTGATAGTTATTCCAACAATTTTACAAGTATATTGCAACTCAAAGCAATCATCTGGGGAACATTGAAGACTTTGAGCAACAGGATATTATAGTTGTTCACTAGTCAGTCTAGAAAATATGGCAGCCCGTTTGACTGGTGTTCTGTGTCTAGGAAATTACATAGGGAATGAGGAAGAGGCAGCTAGAGTTTGCTTAATTTAAGATAAGCTCTTTATTGCCAGAAGTAAATTCACTACCATATCCTGCTCTTGTTGGACTGAGTGCATCTAAAATAAACTAAGACAAAATGAGTTTGAAGCAGCATTTACACAACCAGTTCATCATCCTACAAACATGAGATGGTGTGACTGGGTACAGTGAAGTTATATGCGATGCAGACATCACTGCAACAAAATCTGATGATAGGAAAAGTAATACATAACGCAAGAATGATTACTTAGAAGAAAATAAAAGACTTTTGATAATGCAAGAGTTGTAAGCCCCCATTTAGGCTTTCCAGATAAGGCCAAACACATTCCCATCTGCAACTGGGCAGTATTGTCTTAGAAAAGAATCAAAATAAATTACTAAAATTAATACTATACTAATTGTTGGTAATTATACTGAGTTCACTATTGCAGATGAAAATATAATGTTTCTGAATAATGGTGTTTTTAATCCTGGCTTTAAATATATTCTCTGTTGTTGCAGAGATCAGTCATGAATATTATTTTTGCTAAAAATCTTGGTTACACATTACTACATTTTTTAAATTAAAAAATGTATACAAAGTCAAAGTAATTTGTTAATGTTCTTTTGAGCATGTCACTAGAGAGCCCTTATATATCACATTGTGAACCTGTTAAGGTCAACAATCGATGAACTGTAAATTGTTCCTTGATAGCATAAAGTGTGCTTCTATTGCTGTTCAGGATTCCATCTTTCTAATAGCATTTTTGTAGTGCTTTGTTAACTCTTTACAGCTACTGCTGAGCAAGTTTATTTCTTACAGAGATCCTAGCATTGTAGAGAGTGTAATTGCCTCACAAATAAGAGGACCTGGGTTTTGCTTCTGGGCAGAATAAAACCTGAAGCAAGTTTCCTTACTTCAAATGCCAATACAGGTAGTAAGTTGTTTGGTCTTTTTGGATATTCCTTAGCATTGAGTTATGCTGTTTGCTACCTAAGGGTGGGGTTACTATGCATGAGCACCCTCTACACTATAAACAAACATGCACTCAGGTGTTTGCATAAGACAATCATTATTACTGCTAGATTAGTGTACATTTGTAAGCCCATTTTTTCTCGACTATCTTAAACACTCTTCTGACATACAAAAATAGTCAGGAGGGGGGGGGGGTGATTAGAATGTCCACAGACTGTTCCTGCTGGTATTATTACAGAAATTAACCTTAAAAAATATCCAGATTGTGCACTTACACTATTTGTCATTTTGACATTTCTTTTTTATTATAGTTAAATAACTAAAACTATTTAGAAACATGCCTCTCTCAGACGCAGACAGACAGACAGACATGCAGACAGAGATGCAGACGCGCACACAGACAGACACAGAGACAGACATAGACGCACACAAAAATATGAAATTTACAGCTGTCAAACTGATATGATAGACTAAAAACATAGCTTTTTGAAAAATATCTTCATATGAATACTGCAGATAAGAGAGAACAAATGCAGCAACTGATGTGAAAGATGTCATGCCCATCTTTAAATGCCAGATGACTTAATTTTGTTAAACTACACTAAAACGATGTCCTGTACCCATTGATCACGACCAAAGAAATGGCACTATTGTAGCTTAAAAATTTGTAGTTTACAGGTAAGAACACTTTCGGTTTGTACTTCTGAGTAACTGGAGAGAGTTTGCTATTGGTACTTGAATGATTTATGTGTGTGACCCTGTAGCCTCTAAACCTAATTACAAAAGCATAGTGCACACTCTAAACTGAACTTCAGTAAGATGCCCAGATATGGTATACATTTTCATGAATTATTTTTAAAAACTAATGGTTTTTTTTGCTTGATAGGATAGCTAATTTAATTTTTAATAAATGCAATTAATTAGGTTGATTTAACTTTAACATTATAGTCCTAGAGAAGATTGAATCTACGTTAGCTTGATATTTCAGCTGCTCATAATTTTGTTATTTTTGTTTTATTTACCTCGACAATATTTTCAGGGATTTATGCTATAGTAAAAGAAAATTTTATGAAGCAAAACCCTGGATCAGTCTATTGCAAATTTGACATGGGGCACCACACACACACCCACACCCACCTGTCTTTGTCTTTCTAAACAATGCTGCCATAGTTTAAAAAAAACACACAGCAACAGATTAAAAGCTATACTTCTGTAAGCTTAGATTTCTACTAATTTTTTAAATGAAACTCTGCATTAGCTTTTAATTTCTGATTACTATTAATTAAGGATATTGCTAAATAAATTAGTGTCCCGCTACAATATTAGGCTTAAAGTACTTTCTTTTGTAACACAAACTTCCTTAAGCTGATAAACACCACTCAGTGCTGCTGATGTGATGAGGAGAACAGATCACTTGGTTGTGATGCATGATTGAATGTCTCTGAAAAAAAATATTTTGAGGGGGGCTGAATCAAATAATTAGCACTAATTAAACACAAATAAAGTGCATAGTCAAGATTTAATAATTTCATTTATGTCCCTTATTTCCTATAGGACTTTCAATAATACAAATTATTATATATTAGTATTTGAAAAAATATATATTCTTGATCTTATTATTTTGTTTTTGTTTTATTACTTACTTTTTCTTTTTAATTAGATCACATGGCCGGTTGCAGTGAAAGTTGGTTCTGTTGGACTGAATACAGCCTTTTCATCTTAAGTTTGCATAGTAATAATAATAAATGTAGAATAGGAATTTATTTGCTTTAGGTTGGCAAACATTCCACATGGCTGAATATTTTTACATCAAGACTTTTATTCCTGCTTGGTATAGAGTTATGTAATATGCATCATGAAAAAGAATTAAAAAGCCTTTCTTTTACATAAGTTATGCTATATTATTTGTTGGAGAAAAAGGTAAAGTGTGAATTCGTGGTATGTCTGTGAATAAACAAACAAACTATCAAAAGAAAAAAAAGTACTGAACACAGGATCTACTTTAAAAAAAAAACAAAAACAAAATGCATGTTGTCGTCAAAAGTTGTTTTCTTTCTTTTTCAAATTTTAAGTCAGCAGCACACACAGCTCATAAAAATATTTCTAAGACAGGTTGAGTATCCATTATCTGAAATCCTTGGGGCTGAATTTTTTGGAATGTGGAATTTTGCGGATTTTGGAATATAGATATACCAGCATGATTTGGTGGCTAACCCACTGAGGTGGGCACAAGTTCATTATAACTGCATATGAGTACATGTAGCTTTCAGGTAGTTTTATGCAACATTTTAAAATTATTTTGTGCATGAAACCACAAGAAAAATATGTACGTTTAACCACCAGAAAGGTAAACTATCACCATGGTAGGCCCACTGGTACCGTAGGGGCATTTGCAGGTCTTTTCGACATTTTCAAAGTATGAGGTCTATCGAAAAAGTATCTGACCTTAGGCTGGGGGAAAAAAATCACGTACTTGGTGTGGTTCAATTGCTAATCCCCTTCGTAGTGGGCCCCTTGTGCCTCCACACACTTAGCCCAGTGATCCTTCCACAGTTTGAAGCACGTCTGGAATGCTTCTTCCTGAATGGCTCTCAGCTCCGCCATTGCATGATGTCCTCTCGGCTCTCAAAGCGGGAGCCTTTCAGTGGCATCTTCATTTTGGGAACATCCAGAAGTCAGAAGGAGCCATGTCTTGAGAGTAGGGAGTCTGGCGAATGAGTGAAATGCCTTTCTTTGCCAAGAAACCTTGGATCAGCTGCGACGAATGAGCCAGGGCATTGTCATGATGCAGCTGCCAGTTTTGTGAGGCCCACAGATCCGGTCTCTTGCGCCAAACTGCATCATGAAGAAGTTGGAGGACTTCCTGATAGTACTCCTTTGTAACTGTTTGTCCTTCTGGTGCATATTCGTGATGCACAACGCCTCGGTAGTCGAAGAAAACAGTCAGCATCACCTTTATTTTGCTCCGGACCTTGGTGACATTGGGTGCTTCCACTGTGTTGACTGAGCTTTGGTTTCCGGGTCGTACCCGTACACCCACATCTCATCTCCAGTTATCACAGTATTCTGGAACTCAGGATCCCTGTTGGCAGTATCCAGCAGGTCCTGTGCAACCTCAAGACGAAGTTGTTGTTGTTCCTGAGAAAGCAGCTGGGGCACAAATTTTCCTGCCACTCTGCGCAAGCCCAAATCCTCCTTTAAAATTGCATGTGCAGAATCTTTACTGATCCCAACCTCATCACCAATTTCCCACACCATCAAACTACAAACCTCCATTATCAAGGTCTGCACTCTCTCGATAACAACTGCATTGTACCATTCTTTTATTTGGGTAACACCCATGGCATTGTCACCAAAAGACCATTGAATTTTGTGAATTGTTTCCACTTGGGGTATCTCCAAGATTTTGGCAAAACTTGATACAAGATCATTGTTCCACACGTTCTATCACAGTCGAAATGAAAATGCAACGAATAAGTAGTACAGCACCTCACATGCTGGCTGTCTGACAGCGACTGACGCATCCAGCAAACCCACCAAAAACCACGCATGCACATGAAGGCATGAGGCTCCACTATGCACACTTTTGCCTCCCTAATGTCATTACTTCCCATGGGAAAATATAAAGTCTGATACTTTTTTGACAGACCTTGTATATTCACACCAACAACAAAGCACAGAAGAAGCACAAAAATTATGTAGGGCAAGTATTATGCGTATGTCAAGTGGGTTGGGACGCACCTGTCGTCCAGGAACCACCTGGAATTTTCCACTGAAGGCGACCCAAAAATATTTTGTCTAGGGGATTCTTGACCTGTAAAGGTATTTTTCTTTGGATGTTCAACTTGTCTCTGTCAGGGAACAAGATATGCACAATTAATATTGTTACAGCATTTTAATTCTGGACAAGGGTTCCTTTATCATAAAGCTGCCATAGTTTACAGATAACAAGCCAGAAATGCCAAATACTTTTTTTTGTGCCACACCAGTTTAAAATAACCTAATAAAGTTGATTAAACAAGGTTTTATTATCCATCGTTTTCACCTGACAGTTCTTTAAAATGATCTATGCGTAACTGTCTTTGAAATTATCTTACTACATAATAATCATGGTGACCAGTAATAACAAGCATTTTTTTCCTGTTTTTTCTTGTGAATTTTAATATTAAGAAATAAATGCAAAACTTTAAAAATTAGATAATAAAACAATTGATAGTTCAGAATCTCTAAATTTCTTTTCTTTTTTTTAATTTTCACTGCACTTAAGTGATGGTGGCCCCTATGGGATCATAGGCCAGTTAAGACTGAAAAAGTGGTATTTTTTTAGCCAATACCTTAGAATTTTTAGACTACTTTTCTTGGAGGTTTTTCTCTAAATATGTTTCTTTGTAAGAATTTTCTGAAATACATTGTTGATGTGTATTAAGAGAGTTTCCAAATGTATTTATGGATTTAAATAAAAAAAAACAAAAACAAAGTATACTGTCAGAAAACCGTGTTGCCATTCCACACTAAACTTTTGGTCGGCTTGCTTACATTTTACCTTTGCCAACCAGCTACATACTTTCAGAATCATCACAATGAATGTTAATCACCCAGTTACGTAACGGAGTGTTGCAAAGAAAAAAAATAAATTTAAAAAAAAAAAAATGCTTTAATAATTAATATGTTGGCATGGCCATCTATAGGTGTGGGACTACTGGTCTTATATGGTCATGGGTTTAAGACTGATTTGGTGTATTTCCCTGGGAACGCTTTCTTCAGCAGCCAGCAGCGTGAGTTTTCGTCACATTTTCAGAAGCGGAAACCGGAGTTCTAGTTGGTGCTTTAGCTGTAGGTGACCTGCATGAGTTGTTGCAGGGGAGAGAGGCAGCAACATTACTCCCTCCATATCTACCAAGAACAAATAGTTAATTATTGTTATAATGTTGTTACGTTTCTACGACTAACATTATAACAACTCAGTTTATGGTTGCCATGGAATGAATTCCTTTGCATTATCCGCACTAAAATTTTTTCTTTTATTCAAAAACAACAACAATATAAATAATAAATGGAATTTGTGTTAGCATCACTTGTGCTTAGCAGACTTGAGTATTGATTAGAGCTAAATCTTTGGCGGGTGGTAAAAATGTCGATGCTGTTTATTGCTTGTCTAAATTTTGTGGCGAAGAAATACATTTCGTGCTCTCGGTAGTTAAACCAGCTACCTGAGATAAAACCATATGCTAATTTCTTCCTGCCAGCTGATGATAATCTGACATGCACTGTGTATGCTCCAAAGTCTCTCAGTTTTTGTTTTTTTTTTTTAAATTTAGATTAAAAACTATGCAATAAATAAATTAAAAAGAAAAACAAACAAAATATTTACAAGAGTAGTATTTGATTTATGTACTCTGTAGCCTCAGTTTTGTCTGTGTTGATGTTTTGTGGCCACTCTGAGTAAATGTGGACAAGAAACGACAAAAATGGAAACATCAAAGAACCATTTTGCTTTAAAATTCTAGCAGCAAATATTGAGTAAAAAATGGAAAAAAAATAATCTGAATTCTTTGATAAATTCTTGGAGCTTTCTTGGTGTTCCGTAATACTATTAGGGGGGGGGTGTTGAAATAGCATTGAGACATGTCAATAAAATATCATTCTATGCAGTGTAACTACTAGGGAAGTTCCAATAAAGCTGGGCTGGATACCATTGCAGCAATGCTATTTCAGCTGGATCTCTCTCTTGAACATCCCCAGTATCGATTAATTTTTGATACATCTGCAGAAATATGAATTCAATTAATTACTTTTTCTGACTTTGGTTTAGTAACTCTTATGAGCACTTTTACCTAATGCCAACTTTGCTTTTGCACTACTTTGATTTTCACTCTAAATCATTGATATTGCATCTTTAATGCTTTTTCCATTTCATACAGTAATGGCTGCATTTTATAAATCACCATTACTTTGTCACAAAATTCAGTTATTGTATTCACATTTATCCTCTTGTATGATTATCACTGCATATGATACAGTGGAGACACTTTGATTGCTAAATAAATTTATATACCCAGATGTTCCAGTGTAAAATGGAGCCATCTTTGGTTGTGAAGGGTGGCCATTAATAGTAGAATACTCAACTTGGAAACTGGCAACATGTTGTTTCATACGCGTGGATTTTTCAGTGATTTTAATAGATTTCTGAATTATATGGCATTATACTGAATGTCATTGTTAATAAATAACTGCTTAGTATCCGTTCTATTCCATTAACATAAAGAAATTAATCATTGTAAAAAAGAAAAATGTGCACACATTGAGGGAATAAACTAATTATAAAGATAGGTTAGCTATCCAGTAGCAGAAGAATCATCAGTCATCAGATGTAAAGATTTTGGCTCTAAAATGTGATAAATGTTAATCTTAGTGTTTATAACTTATGGACAGATTAAAATTAGTAAGTATTAGATTCAAATATTCTATATTTTTGTTTGTGTGGGTTATAGGTATGGATGTTGTATTGAATATTAGAATGGAAAATCAGGTGTAGATGCTGGTAATGAATCAGAATGAAAATGTCATTTTTCTTTAAAATAAACAAAATGGAATATATTGTGTTTTGGAACTAAATGGCTTGCACTCTACTGCTTTAAACTTACTTTAGCATTTATTTTGTGTCTTTAAAAAAGATGAGTTACTATGAATCCTAGTTGAAGGAGCAATGAATTGAAGTAAAAGGACAAATGGAGCATTTGGTAAATCCACTCAAGCTTTGGGTGGGGCAGTAGTCTGGTTTACTGAACTTCTAAAGTCAAGGACTTGAGTTTATTTCCTGTCAGGAGCTGACTTATTTGACATGGTTTCTTGTTGTTGTTGTTGTTCACTAGCTGTAAGTTTATTCTGGGTACTCCAGTTTCCTTTGGTGTCTAAAAATGAAAAGTTGTATAGGAACCTTTGGTAGGGTTTGTCCAAGAGGCTGTTCTCCTTTTCAGCAACACTTTGTGTAGAAGGATTATGGGAACTAGCTTCTCTCTCTCTCTCTAGACTGTTTGATCATATAAAGTTGCCTTTTACTAAAAGAATAGAGAGACTAGAATAACTTACTAGCCTAGCAGTGGCTTTAAATTCTAACTAATAGTGTAAGACAGTTTAAATATGTATTTCTTGTCCAAGGAACTACTGTATAAGCTATGAAAGCTTTGATTCAAAATAAATAAATAAATATATTATTTAATGCTTCATTAAAATTTTTAATAATAATAATGATTAAAATGTGATTTACCTAAGCATGAATAAAAACAAACTTTGCTAACAACTAAAAAATTACTACTAACTTTAAAAAAAGTTTAAAAAACACATTTTAATATTATTTGTAAATCATTAGCTTTGAAATGATGAATTAATTTCATTGACATTGTTTGTTCTTTGGGGAACAACAGTCTGCTATGGAATGAAGCACAGACATATGCTTGTAGGAATTCCTTAATACTGATAGAAAAACGAGAGTTTATATTACACTGAAGTATTATTACAAGTCAGAGGACCTTCAACTGTAGTGCCTCTTTTTGGCATTATGATTGCAGTTTTAAAAAAATTCAGATAATAAACACAGACAACCAGAGAACTCAAATTTCCAAGGCAGGGTATATATAACACAATAACAACAATACAGAAATAAAGACGATAATTTTAAGAAATTCACTAACATTAAAAATTAAATATTAACCCCTCTAAATACTCATTTTAGAGATGAATAATTATTTTTTAAAAAAAATGTATATTTTGTCATAATGACATAATATATCAAAACCAGTAATTTATTTACAATTGTTAATTTTTAAAATTCTACATTTCAATATTTATTATCGTAAATCCATTTATCATAGTTCATGTGGAGAAAACTGAGATGATCCCATTTTTCACTAACTGTAAATGTCATTTCTTGAATGGGAACCAATTAATTTGGAACAGTTTACTATGTAACATCTCTTGTAATAACTCAGTTGTAAATTAAGAACATTAATTTTGCATTAGCAGCTTTTAAAACACACAAACCTCGATCGCACATTCTAAAACACTTAGAGTTACATATTTTTGATTAGGGTAGACTAGGGGATAGTTGTTACAGCATCAGTAATTTCTAATTAAATGTATAGATGAGACTATAATTGATGACATGACAGGTCAAAGCATGTGACATGAGGCTATAATGAAATTTAAGAATTATCGGTGCTCAAACAACTAACCCCAGTAGTCTCCCCTATATAGAAATGTCCTTGAAAGTATGGAGAGTTTCAAGCTTCTGAAACTAGCTGGCTGTTTTTGTAGTTATGATTCTCACCACTAAATTATAAGTTTAAAAGTTACACAAGATCTTTTTCTAATAAGTTTATGACCATTGTCAACAACGTCTGGTAACTCTTACCATCTAGTTAACAAAATTAATAAGATTTAACTGTACGCTAAGATAATCCACTTTTCAGCTTTGGGTAATACTTGAGTTTGTCTGAAAAACAAATGAAGAAATGAAACAACATGGAACTTCTTTCACCAGCTATTCGCTAACTTTGCTAATGCATGTGCATGTTATTTGGGGGCTTTTATTTCTTAGAGACAGGTGAGTAATTTATAAGGTGCAATGCTTGTTATCTGTACTACCTGACTGCATGCATAAATCAGTATTATGTATTTTTAACCTTGTGACTAGTGTTAAATGAAAGTTGTTTTTTTTTTTTTTTTTAACCATAAAAAATTCTCATGACTTTGACTCCCAGTTTTAATGTGGCAAAACAGAGAGTTCTACCTCAGAATGTATTACCTCTGGCTGACACACACACACACACACACACAACAAACTGGTAGCTGAAGAGTTTGAGAAAATGTCTGCTCTGTACACAGCTCCAGCATAACTGATATTATGAGCAAGTAAGTAAATGTGTGAAACGGTTTTAAAATCATCACTGGCAAAGGTGTTATTTTGCATGTAAGGATCCAATAATCATAAAATGATATCAATAGTAATTATCTTACATTGTCTTTTAAAATGAAAATAAATTTCTATCCATGAAAGAAAACGGAATATCAAACTATAGCAATGTAGAGAATAGAATATACCGTCAAAACACTGGATAACATACACTAGACTTTTATAGCAACAGTTAAAGGAGCCCATGTACAGAATGCAGACAAAAACCCACCAAGTCACTTTTTAAACTGCTATACAACTTAAACCTGCAGCAATGATTATCAAATCATGATAAAATAAATGCAATCATAATTTTAATAAGCAATTAATCAAAATTAGTAATAATATGAATGGCCATCTTGAATATTGTAAAATGAAAGTATGAAACATAATTTGATAATTTAAAATGTCTCCCAGACTAATGATCACAAATGTTTGAACAGCATAACAATTTCATTGTTTATGATGGTAGCATTTATTTGCATACAACAACTTTATGCATAATTATACAATTACCACTCAATCTTTTCTTTTATTTTTTTCTCATACAGGTTCCATTTTCTCATACTCAGATTCATTTTTCCTGCATTTCCCTAATTTTCACTTTGCTAATTTGACATTTTAAAAGAATATACTTTTAATTTCCTGAAGACTTAGAAGATTTTTCAGTAAAATTTCTAATTTATACTAGTTTGGATGCTTTGGTTTAGGTGTTTTTGTTTTTGCTTTGTTTTTTAACCTGTGTTGAGACACAAGTACCACAGGTAAAAAAAAAACAAAAAAAACATTTGACAAAAATGTCTTGATGAAACCTAATTATTAAATAAGTGATCTTGGGGGGCTGCTGAGGGGAGAGGATCGTTGACATCAAGGTAGTAGCTGCTGCTCTCTTTGTTGCCTACCAGTAACCCAGTAATTATTACAAGCAGAGGATTAGCAATTTTGAAAATTAAACCGTTTTTTGTTGTTCAAAACCTCATTAATTCTTTTTACAATACAAAACGTTTACGTAATCCTCTCAATTTTAGCATTTTGAAGATTCATTCAGAAACAGGTGAGGAAACCTTAACAAAATTACAGCTGAACCGTTGCTATGCATTTATTTATTATTTTCAACAAAAGCATCTATAGCTACATTTTCAAATTATCTCGCAAACCCATCTACCAAATCAGGTGATTTCTGATTGACTGTGGATGCTTAAAGTTGTGTTAGTCTATATCTAAAGCATCCCTAAAATCTTTCACATTATTTGCAATTAATATCTCAGAAATTAAAAGTTAATACATATGTAAAACAGCAACCAACCACTGCCTGAACTTGTGTTCATTCTGAATGCTGCAGTTAAAAGTTTTTGTTTATATACACAGGTAGTTTTAGTCAAAATGTGTATCTTTTGTAGTAAAAAGATTCAGGTAAATACTCACTAGGTTGTAGTAAATTAATAAAGCAATGTCTGCAGCCTGAGTTGTTATACTAGCCTAAAATTACCGTTGTTTGCTTGATTTTCATCCACTGAATGAAATTTGTGCCATTAATATTTTACACAAAGTTACAGGATGGTGATATTCAGGTTTGAAGTGCAGGTCCTATTGTGCACAAAACTATCATTCATTCTCAACGTGAGACAATGCTTCATTGTTAAAAATTATACTAAGAGATTGGCTAATGTGGCAAACTGTGAATATGGGAATATTTGACTAGACTGTGAGTCAATCACATGCTGAGTTATGGGGGATCCCTAGATCATTTATTACGCTAGGGGATGAGAGGGGGAACGAGATTTCACCTAAGACAAAAGTGAGAAGCTGGAAAAAAAGTTAGATAGACCAAATGCCAAATGATGTCCAAAAAACTATTCATAATATTTAATTTTATCAAAAAAAAAAAAAAAAATAGGAGAATTATGCAATATTGAGGATAAGGGATGTAGATTCATGAAAACTATTTCTGACAGCAGATCATAGCTCTAGAAATAAGTCAGTATGCTTAACTAATATTAGATGTTGTTCATGTTATGTTGCTGCCAAAAAGGAATGAAACAAACAAAAAAGAAACTAAAGAACTGAAATGGGGTCCAGAGTACACAGACTGATCCCCATTTGTGACTGGAAGATAGTTATATGAGCATAGGAATTTTCATTTGAACAGTTTGGTTCTAAATGGTGGGAATTTTTTGGAGTTGTAAAAGCAAATGCTTCAAAGAAGAATGCTGGTGTTCTTTTAGACTTATGTTGGAATATTTAGCAGGAATTCTACTAGAGGTGCCTGCAGGTTACAAGAGAATTCTTTTCTACTAAGATAGTGAGACACCAAATTGTATGGCTAAGGATTCACTTTTTATAAGACCCATACTGTCATGTTAGTGCATAAGCATAAACTACTTACGACTGAGAAGAGACAGAGAACTTGCAAAATACATTCATTGGACACTGAAAATCCCAGATTGATTCTCTCTTGGACACATCTTAGTCAAATTAAGTTATTTCATGATAACAGCAAATTTTCAATGTTATAAAAGCTCTGAGAATGCATTCAGGGCAAGGTAAGTTAAATAATGAATGCTTGCCAAAACTCTCAGAGAAAGAAAATTACCCTGCATTTGTAAAGCAGTTATCCAAGTTACCAAAGACTTGAGAAATATTCAAATCATGGTGGCTGTGTATTATCATATTATCTAAAAGTGCATGGGAATAAAATTATACAAGTTACAATGGTATCTAAAGGTAATGTTTCAATGTTTTGAAAAAAATATTACATCGTATTGTGTAAAATTATGCTTGCTTTCATTATTTCTGAGTCTTCAACTCTCTTCTTTTAGGTATTGAATGTAAGTACAGCTATTGTGCAAGGTGGAAGAAGTGGGTTTTCCTAAGAATTGTTGATGGAACCTGTGATGGGAATGACCCTACTTTGGTGAATGTGTATTTTTACTTCAACCAGGTGAAAAGGTAAACCTTATATATTTTGTAAATTTTCTATGGAGTTTAGATAAACCAGGGAAATTAATTATTCATAGTTGCACGGTGAGTTTGTTAAAATGTTAAATTTATTAATAGCATAGTTGCCTCTTGTTATACGTGGGGGGTTGTGTTCCTGAAAATTGCTGTGTATATCAGATCTGTGTGAAACAGTAAGTAATAATAGGGGTTGTATCAATTTTGCCCACTTCCAGTGCCCAATCGTTGGACAACCTCTGTGCGGGAGAACAGGTGCCACCAGACCAATGACATCACCGCTAGTCCCACATCTGCTAGGGTCGTGACTTGCCATCACCTTTCAACCCTACCCTGTCACAGAAGTGTCTTTGTTTTGGTCCTTTTCTTTGTGAGTCTGCTTGATGGCACGCACCTCCGATATGCATCATATTCGAGGTTCAAGTAGTGTCATTAAATAAAGTTTTACTGTGTTATAGTAAGCAAAGGTGAATGACAGATAAATTGGAAGTATTATTTGTTGACCAAGCCTAATGCTGTCAATTAAAGGGAAGCTTTTTGTAAGTAGTTAATTATTTTGAAAAGTGAAGCAGGTAAAAATGTTTTTTGAAGAAGAATACGTTTTTTTCCTAAAGAGATTAGGCTGATAAATTTTTACTTTTACCCGCACACTCATTATTCCTGTTAACTTTCTTATCAGAATGATTTCAATCTATTGTGACTTCAGTATTAAATGCATGTTTTGCCAACCTAAAACCAAAAAAATTATAGCAATTAGTAGTTTTAAATGAAGCAAGTTATCTGAAACTGGTGAAATGACAATTTGTTTATGGTATTAAATACAAAATGCAAGAATCTAAAAACCAAGTACATTTAATGTGTTTTGTAGATTATGCCTAGGTATTTCGTTTCATTAAATTTTTTGTATACACTGGTAAATGTATGAATGTATGCATATTTACTATAAATATTTATTTCATGGAACTTGCTTTATAATAGCCATCATTATTCATTAACTAACTAAAATTTGTTACTTTTTAGTTATTAACCATTGGTGTACATTGCTCATTCGGTGCATAATGAGTTTGTTCTTAGACGTTTTTATAAGTAAATACCCCTGTTACACAGATAACATTAATAAGTTTGCTAATTTAATGGAAATAAAACTTAATTTGCCTTTTCTATTACTAATCTTGAAAACACGACTGTTTTGATGATAAGCTAACAAACAAAACAGCTTCTAAGGTTGGATCAATAGGTCCATAGGCGTAATGCCGTGAAATGTTGGGGAACCAAGAAAGGCGTTTTTGTTCTCACACTGGTTTAAGTGAATATTCTTGGCATTAATAATCATAAATGCCAAAATTAGGAGTTTTAGTAAAAAAGCTAGGGTGCTTCTGATACAAATTCCGTAATTCAGGTGCACTAATAAGTTTGCTGCTGCTGAGAGGCATAATGAGAAATGTAAACCAAAGCAATCTTATACTATGCTGAAGGCAGTGCAGTGGGATCCAGTGGTAGACTACTGAGGTTGAGGATCCAAATTTGAATCTTGGACATAAGAGGCTCAGTTAGGTGATACTGTGGTTTCTTCTCACTCACTGGCTGGTCATGTGGGTATCCTTTGGGCACCCTGGTTTTCTGCCACATCTAAAAGATGAAGAACTTTTGTAGTAGTGCCTGGCTGCATGTGGTGCAAGATTGGCATTGCTTCCAAGCAGACAGTTATGGTGGCACTGCACTTAAAGAGTACAAGACCAAAAATGAAAACCAGTATGCAAATAAAGAGGATGATTATTTATGGATTATAGGTGAGCTTTAGTTGATATCTGATAATACACCAAATAACTGAGCTGAGTGTTATTTTTCTTTATCCGGTAATAATTTCTTTTTTCTTTTAATCTTTGAAGATAAAATCTTAAGCATAAACATCACCATTCATGACTGGGTTATTAACGACAATCTTGCCATTCATTAGATGAAAATAACATTTCTTTAAAACGTTATATTGACTTAAAAAAAAAAAAGAAACTGCTTAAACGATTTACTGTTAAAAAATGTAAACAGCTTTAGTTTCACTTTTTGTAATCTCGACTGACTGTTGTGTAGAGCATTCAAATTTTGGGCATCATCCATGCAGAGAGAGAGAGAGTGGAATCTCCAAAACATCTGCAGACAATACCAAATTTTGTGTAAGAGCCAAAAATAATGAAGTTTATAATCCTGGTTATTACAGTATTCCAGCGAGCCCTGGTAGGTTTCTGGCTCTTCCAACAGTCCAAATTAGTCTATCAAATAACATCATCATTTCCAAATGCAGGTGTCTCATGCTCAGACTTAGTACTAAAATAAAACAAACTGTGCTGCAATTATAACAGGAGTGGCAGAATAAGACCGACTCGCTGTACCAGATTAAAATGTCAAAAGCAATGTGTTTTAGAGTTAATAGGTATATTAGCACATTAAAAGTTCTCGTTTCTCCACAACTACAGTTTGGCCATTTTTTTGGAGTATATGGTACAGGCATGGAGTTCTCATTAAGAAAAAGATGTAGGTATTTTAGAAACTGTTTACTAGCATGACTAGAAAAACTAGAGGAAATAGTTTGGCATACAATTGTCTCTGAAGTGACACGACTGAAATATTTTTAATTTTTGACAAAAACTTTACACTAAGCTTCATAAGATGAATATATAAGCTCCTTAATTAGATATTAAGTCTTTTTGTATTTTATTAATTACAAATAAAAATCTGCCAAGCTGGACAGACAGTTGATGGGGGGGGGTAACATAATTTCTTTTCAAATGTAAGCTTGCCTCTTGTTTTTTTATCCTTCAAATTTTCATTTTATTTAATTGATTTATTTTTCTATCAATGTTTGTAAAAACAACCGAGATTATTGGAGGTGGCACCTTAACTGTAAATGACATTCATGCAATATTAATAAGAGAGAATTTTGGAAAATTATTCAGTAAAAGTACTACTTAATTAGGCTAATAAATGAAGTTATTGCCAAGAAGTGAAAAACAGCTAGATGTCTTAATTATCTTTAAAGGCTTAACATTTTCAGTTTTTTTTTTTTTATATCACAAAAGAAAAGAAAAGATAGGATATTGGTTGTAACAACGAGTAAAGAAGCTAAAGCTACGTGGTGGCTATGTCCTAAACGTACAAGCATTGCTCTCCTATTCAGTAGGCAGTTTTTTCCCTAAAGAAGAAAAGGCTTCTGATTTTTTTTGATTTTTTTTTTCTTCTTCTTATAGTGGAAAAACCAAAAAAAAAAAACAAAAAAACAAACCAACCAACCAACCAACAATAACCTATACCACAAAGCAGTTGCCAAAAGATTCTGGTACGAAAGGATTCCTGATGACTGACAGTGTATTTTCATTGTTTTACACTACATGTGTAACTTTCTATTTTTCTCTCTAATTTCTGTCCATATCTGATCGGGTTATTTCTTCTTATGAAGTAAAGGTGAGTTTTATACACTAGATATTCTGGGTTCTACAAAAACTATAATTAAGTGATTTTTATTTATGAAGTAAAAGAAAAACTGGAAAGATTTGCATTCAATTGAATATAGCATGGAGATGTTGTGAGGAGGTTTATAAAAGCAATTCAAATGGCAAAGACTCCCAAACTCTTTAGGGTCAGTAAGTGGATATTGGAATAGTTATTGTGTGGTGCTACAAGGAAAGTGGCATTACTTTAATGATTCTATTTTTAAGGTAATAAACTATATACATTTTAGACCCTCAGGTACTGAGTGAATTTGAGTGATCCTGAAGCAAATATTTAAAAATACTTATAAAAAGAAGTGCAGGAACAATGTTTAAGGTAAAAAAAAATTGATTTGCTGGCACCTGGCTTCATACATTTTCATTCTTGCTATGAAATGTTTTATGAGACCATGCATTCTCTTGTCAGAATAGCTCACCATGAATCTAGCAATATAGTGCTGTAGGATCTCTCCTGCATGTTAGGTTGATCAGATTTTTCTGTATGCAGTACAAGACTGGTGTAGCAACAGCACCAAACTGATAAGTGTGATGTACTAAGCATTCAAATGAAAGCCAGATGAAATAGCATCTGGTTTAAAGCATTGCTGTTCACATATTGAGTTTATGGGACTCAGCATTGTCTAGTCAGATATTTGGATAAGCCAAGGACATTCTGTGCTACTGAACTGTTTGCTGAATTGATCCTGTAAGTACACACCATGTGACATTGGTTAACACCCATTTTGTTCATCTGAGGCACTTCCATCTTGTTTAGATCAGCCCCATGATCCGCACATGATCAAGCTGTGAACGCTAAAGATGGAAGTGACCCTAGAAAAGGTATCTATCTTAGCTTCCAGTTGTGATGTTTGTTTAACTGCCAGGTAACCTCAGTATTTTGTTAATGTTGGAAGATTCACAAAGAAAGCAACTAGGTAGCTGAGTACCTGGACATTTTATATAGCAAGCACTATGATATGATTTGGATGTACAGAAGGAAAAAAAAGGGTACACACATCTGAGAAACTGCAATTTTCTGAAACTTGGCAATATGAAAATTCATCTGTTGGCTGCTTATGCAGCAAATACCATGATTGGTGACATTCAACTCATAGGACAACAAATGACAAAAATTATTACTTTCATTAGAATTAGCATTGCACTTTTCTCTTAAATATTTCAATGGAATAAATTCCCATCTGTCCTCCTAACTGGATTCTTCTGACTTTCTATTCAGCTTTTACTACCTTCTAAGTGGACTGTAATTGATTTCTAATTGACTTCTGACATTAGATGATTTTCTTTGACTTAAATATTCTTTAAATTATTTTAAGAAGATATGTCTAAATACTAGCAGCTCGTTCATATTTTTAAAAAATGGATCTGCTTAAATAACCATTAAAATTTGTTTGAGCAGGCTAGGGTATTTAATAAATTTCTTTGTCTTTGGGAGAATTTATTTCGTCTGCTTTTTTCCTTATCATTTTTAGAATGGTATGTAATTAGCACATTCGTGTGTACACCAGAATTACTTGAGCATTAATGGGGTACTGACTTGACTGCTCATTTTGTATAGCAAAATCTGTATTATAAATTTCTGAAACCATCCTGCTTATCTTTCATTGTGTAAGTGTACTTTATCTGGCAAGATATCTAAAAAAGACGGTACAGTAAACAGACAAGCAAAAAAACAAACAAACAAACTGGTCCTTTAAGGTTTGTAAAAAAAATATCTTAAGTTTAAAAAAAAATAAGAAAAATATATTTTGTTCAAATCTATGCAGTTTGTACAATAGACTGCTCATAGTTGTTTTGTCTGATCTTCGTTCTTGAATTACTTTAACGTATTGTAAATACTACTTTTTCCAAAGTATTTTTTATTTAATATGCCCATGGCGCTTCCCGGCTTAATTTAAAAGTAAACAACAAACTCACTCACCTAGTTATGTATATTTTCTAAAGGCGATTAAGCCACCTACCGTATTCTAAGTTACTGTAAAATAAAATATCTGCACTTCTACGTTTTTACTAATAAATACTGGTCTAAACATTTTACATAAGACAAAAAATTACTTTTCTCTTTAAAGATAAAAGCTACTGTTATGACTTTGTGCCAACAGGGCTGTCATCTCTATCTTTTAGTTGCTGTCTACACACACGGAAATAAAATGAAAAAAGGTAATGTCGAAAAGCAAGTTAGCTACCTGTATTATCTGCTATGGACTACCAATAACAAGTTGCGCTGAATCTGTGATTATCAGTAAGGCCATAAATGCTTCTAGAGTTGTGCCAACTTCAAAAACAAAAAAATATATTTCTTGTAAATTATCCATGATGAAATTTTTTTATGCCAGTGAGAAATTGTGGCTGGTTTAAAATTATCATCTGTAATTTTGTACTCGGTTTGAATCTAGAGTTTTGCTGTACATAAAAGTACATGCAACTTTTAAATTAATAATTTTTAATTACTAAATGATCTTCTTTTGCTGATTATTACATAATTAAAAAAGATATGTCTGTATTTCTTATAGTGTTTCATAGTCTGTGTTATTCTTTTTTTGGTTAATGCTAATTTTTTAATTAAAAAAACACACGTATAAATTTTTGATAAAATTAGTAAGTTTAAAAATGCACTTTATAGAAATGGCTTCTGATAAAAATTTAACTGCTAACGTATTTTGTTTAATAAGTAAAATATTCCGAAGACAATGTGACTTCAGAAAGAAGAATGAAGGAAAAGGGCTGAAACTAATAACTTATGAGCATCTGTAGTACGAAAACAGAATTCCATTGGGAAGGGAACCATCAAAGTAGAGGTCCTCAAAATTTAAAACTCTGAACAAGGGCAAAGAAAAAAAAAGAAGAAATAAAAATGACAATCTTGCTGATGTGTTGGGCAAGGTGATGCTGAAGCATAAATTGCTATAATTTGATGGTTTCCAGAGCAAGAAGCTGCTCACTAAGAAAAAGCAAAAACAATCTGTAAGGTGAAAAGGATAGACTGTTTTGTTTCTCATTTCAAGATGGTACTGAAATAGAAGCTCTGTGAATGTTAGCATCTGTGGATGAAAACAAATCATTTGGATGAAACACCATTCCTAATGTAAGATGACCAACAGGGCCATTAGCAGAGAATAAAGGTTAGAGAAATCATGCTGATGCTTTGAAGAACAATGCTGTATGATAATTTCTAAAAAAAATTGTGGTAGTGGAAAATATTTAAAAGCTTAAGCTAGGAAGTTGGACCACAGCACCAAGAATGCATTAGTCACTAGAATATGAAGAATTAATGGGAAGTTACCAATTTTGTGACATACCAACCATGAGCAGCTATATGTCTTTTCTTCACATTGAGGGCAACAGAAGATAACAGATGTGTTCATGGATGGCAACAATAAATAACTACAGAATTGGGGAGAAAATATTATGGAGCATGAGAATATGTCAATATTACCAGATAACTGATGGGATGCCTTGGAGGAACAAGATGAAGCTACCCTAATCCAGTATTTTTAAGATACAGAACAAGCAGAGGTGATGGGCTATAGCAGAATCATAATCCACCTAAAATGAAAGGTCATCTCTGAGTAAAAAAAACAAAATGAAGTAATGATGACAGGAGCTTTTTAAGAAAACTGAGATAAACATAGCCAGATGGTAAGCTTAGTTAAAAATGATTTAAGAAAGTTAGATTATGATGAAGGAAGGAAGGGAAGTTGTCTGAGTTGATCCCTACAGACGCTGGTGCAAGAATTAACATACTGCTTCAAGATGCTCAAGTAGGAGCCCATAATCAGTTTGTTAATAAACTGAGAAACAGTTGCTGTGCCAGTGCAATTACTGATGCCATCTTGAAAACTTGGGTAATGACCTTGAGGTAAAGGAACCAAATTCAACATGGGTGTTTTCGGCATGTGCAAATATGAATCTGATAAATTGAAAAGAACATCTAGTTTCTGCTGTAGGAACATTTTCCTACCTCCATTTAGTGCAACATGCTCAAAGTGAGTACCAAATTTCAGCATGTTTTTGGATGAGAAAAACTGTAAAGAAACACAAGAATTTCTTCCATTAACTATCAAAAGACAGGAGTCAATGATAGCAGCAGAAAATGGTTTCAACTGAAGAGAGAGAGAGAGAAACTGAAAACAAAAAATAAACCCAATAAACATTATGAATGACAGAAAAAATCCCAGTGGTTGGCAAAAAAAAAAGCTAAACTGACAAACCATTAGACTGAGTGCCAGAATAAAACACCATCAATATGGAACAGTGTCGCATATAATGAAAATTGCATTAAAAGAGGGACAGGATAGATCAGTACCATTAGAATTAATTGCATTCCATGTGGTGTCAAACTGAGAAAATGGCAAAAATGGTATTCATCAGATTTTGGTATGATATGACTTTTGAAGGTTCCAGGAAAAGAACATCTCTAGGTGACAAAGAAGAATGAATACTGCATTGGTGCATCCTCCTGCCAGCAGGAGCATATATAACTATTGAAGAAATAGTAGAATGAATATATTTTCTATGTACAAGCTGAAGATAGAGGAGGAATGATCAGAATACCACCCCACCACCTCAGAAAACACACTATTGGGAAAGTAGCCAATGCCCCATGAGCTGGTATGTAAACTGAACATCACATCAATCATGTTGCAAGTAAGGCCCAGAGGTATCATAGGATGCTGATCAAAGGAATATGTACAGTCCTTTAATAAGTGATTCCAATGTATTGTTGGACTAAGGTCATTTGCCAAACCTAAGGAAATGCTGTAACTACTAAGGCTATAACAAGAAAGGTGAGTATCCAACGATGGACCATTTAAAGCTATCATTATAGATACATCATTTGATGCTGTTGGCACAATTGATACTACCATGGTAACAACAGAGAAGATGAAATACAACATAGCAGCTGCCTGCTAGTCAGAGGAAATGTTTTAGAAAATGAAGAGTAGAAAAATATTGTCAAGTTAGTCCACAGACTTTAGAGACCACAAATGGAGCAACCATACATAAAATAAAATCCACAAATTATAGTTTCCCATTGCTGAAATAGTGGCTAAAGCAACAAATAAATTAAACTTATCTGTGTATTAATAGATGCATCTTGCAAAATCAAAAAAACTCATCTTAAAATGGCAAGTACCAGTGAGAAAAGGCACATACTGAAGATTCTGCTAGTTTCAGCTGACTGTGCTCATAAATATAAAAATCTACAAAACCTAAATATTGTTTACTTGTTTGTACTTTTAGTAAATGCATGTTGCTATTTTAATAGTCTTTGCAAATGGATTTTTTTTTACAGCAAAGGTTTCCAAGACAATTCTATAAATGTAGAACGCATTTATCTGATGTCATGTTGACTAATGCATGGATATGGATATAGAAGTAAGATATATAATGCAATTTTAAACTTATTGATAATTAATTATTGTTTTGTAAGATCTGACTGATTTGTGCTAAAACATATTCCATAGATTTATCAATTCAATGCTTATTACCAAATCCATCAAAATTTTCTTGCTTAATGTTAGACTGTTAGTCTGTCTGGTATCTCCCACTCAATTTCCTGTTTGTTTGATTGATCTCTGGGCTATTTTCTTTTGCTACTCTGTAGTTACAGACTATTTAGTGGTGCTTAAAGGAAGTAGAGCTGTTCTGCCAACATGTTGATAATGCTCAAAACTCTGAGCTTTCTCCTCTATGATACTGCCTGCTTCCTTGTGTCAATATGCCACTTGCACTTTGGTAGCTGCTTTGACCCAACAAACTGAAACCAGAAACCCATTCGATTTAAAGGCATTATTTCTCAGGAAACACTGGCTGGCCCCCAAACAAATTTCCAATAATAATAAATTATCAATTTATTTTTACTATTTAACAAGTGAAATGTACGAAAATATAGAGTATTATTTGGTCAGAAAGTTTAATATATATATATAAAAGAATTGTTCCAATATTTGATAAATGCCAACTTCTGATTTTGTAAGTTATCACCAGTGTAAAGTAGATCCATATAGTTTATTATTATTTATATAGTCTTGTAGGTGATGCATATTAGATATTAAATGAACAAAAAATACAGATGTAGATGCTTAAAAAAACTAATACATACATATATATTTTAAAAATGAAGTGCAAAAATTCCTAAAATGATGAATTGACTGTTTTAAAAATCAACATTTTTAACTTGCCTGAGATGAAGTAGATAGAAAGGTAAGAATATAGAGTTAGGGCAACTGTTGTGGAATCTCTTAAGTAAAAAATGAAATTTTTTGTCATTTCAATACTTGGAGAAATTAGTAGTTTAAATGCAGAGAAATATGTAAAACAGTTATCAAGCTAAAGAGAAGATTTTGATGAAAATATTTTGTGATAAAACTTTTTCCTGTAAACTTATAGCAACATATTTTTTATATATGAAATCTTGGATATCTTATTGGTCATTCCACAATTATAGTTGTGCATGTTTTACGTATGCTGTCTCAAAGTCTGTCTACTCTGTTGGTATACTTAAAATCTTCATTTCTCTACAAGTTAACGGATTAGAAATTTTTCTCATGTTGGTGAAGTATTCCTTTTAGGAGACCAATTTAGAATCTGTTTTCTGATTTAATTTTTCTATCAGCAAACCACAATTTCCTAATTGTTGTAAGTTTAGAAATTATCATCTTTGTTTTGGGAAGATTTGCCTTTTTTAATGAGTTAGATTCTTTATAGCTTTTGCAGTCATTTACATTTATGTAAATAATTTTATTATTAGTTCAGAAATTACAATTTTGATAACTTGCATAAACTAACCATTTTTTTTTTAAAGTTTTACTGACTGACCGGTTTTTACCTAGTTTAGTTGAGAGCTACTATGGAATACTGGATGAATGGTGATTTTGAGATGTCAAAAATCAATATGTATGAGTGAATACATGAGTGTATATAGATGACAAGATGGAAGTGGAAAATGTGATGTGTCTGATGGGAAGGCGATTAATCTGAAGGCAAATGGCAGGAGTGGAGTGTGTCCATGTGTTCAAATGTTACATAAAATTATGGACTACTGAACAAATTTTGGCAAAGTATGAAAGGTTATCTGACAGCAAATGTATGCTAACAAAAGTAAGATCTGATAGGAAAACTAGGGGTAAAAATTTCTTTTCCATCCTGGTTATCTTACCTGAACTTTTCAAACTATTTTAAAAAAAAGTTTGTTTGTCAGCTTATTTTTTTTTTAAGGAAAGTAAGAAAATTATTTATCATTGCAAGTAGCTCAATGATGCAAAACCATCAATGACTGCTGGCCCTTTAAACTTTGGAGCTAAGCTTACCAACATATCTCAAAGAGGACACATGATATCCTTAATGTGTTTGGGTAAAAGTGGCTGTAATTATATCATAAGAAAACAACCAACATGGAAATGAACAACTCCAAAATTATGGTATTTATGTACGGTACTTGATTTAGAAATGAGAAGAAACCAGATGCAAGATGAACTGGATATCATCCTTAGATTTAAAAACCTGAATCTCAGTAGTAGAATTCTTTCTGTTAAGAAACAAGAAAGGCAACTGTAACTGTGTGGTTATTTGAACTGATTGACTTGATACTGGAAAACTATTTGAACAAGACAAAAATAGAATGTTCTATAACTTACAGTTTCTGGGATATTGTGCAATCTTTTTGTTTCAGAATATGAGATTGTGCAGAAAATACTTTTAAAAATCAGCAGAATTAAAATTAAAGAATTTTGAAAGAACTTTATTATAATTTTTTTTCTGAAATCATTCCAATTTGAAAGCAGATTATTGTTGAAATTCTAACTGCAAATAAATTGTAAAGGCATAGAAGGTTTCTGACCAAGAAACTTAGATACATGAACTAAATCAACCATATGTATAATTTGAATATCATCAATTATGATTATCATTTAACTGTAGAAAGTGCAATAACTTAGAAATTTATTGTACAATACATTAATTGGTTCTTAATACTGTAAAATTCTTGATATTATTATTTTTTTCTAATATCCACTCAATATCTAAAGCTGATCACAAGGAACAGTAGTGTTTATGAATACTAATATGAATGAAATTTGGCTGCTAATATAGAATGTAATGTTAAATTTAAATATCAAACAAACCCAATGACTGTGACATAATGTCTATTTCAAGTCTTAGATATTCAGTTACTGCAATATTGTTCTTTCAGGTGTCAAAATGCCTAGTGACTGTTAAATAATGCAAACAAGCCTAGAGTCTGTCTGTGACATTATTTTCTCAAGTGTAAAAATGCTCATTGACTGTTAAATAATGCAAACAAATCTAGAGACTTTGATGTATTGTTCTTTCAAATGTTGATCATATATAGTGACTGTATTTTTCAAGTGTCAGGCATGCCAAGTGATTGTGACATTGTTTATTTTAAATTTCAAACATGCCTAATGAATGCATATAACCGGTTAAAGAAATTGATTTATAGTAGATGATCTTACTGTAAACAGATAACAGATAGATATATGCAGTATGAAATAATGAAACTGCATGGTATAGTTATCCAGAATGAAGGTTCAAAGCTAAAATTGCTGCAGGAGATTCCAAAGTGTGTGCAGTGATATGATGGTGAGATTGGTTAATTGATCCTTACTACTTTGATGGTAATGTAACAGGTGAAACACTTTTGCAGATGTTGCAGAAATTCCTAATAATGAATTTGGACAACATTCTAGTGGCACGATAGGCAAATCTATGGTTCTAACAGGGCAGTTATTGTCACATTTTGCAATCATCATTTGCAACTTATTAAATATGCTGTGCCAATACAAATGGATTGGACAGCATGTCCCAGAAACAAACAAACAAACAAAAAAAATATTTGGAGAAAATTAGTTCCAAGTGTGCACATTTCAACACAAGGGTATTAAATAAATGTTCGAATGTGATGTATTCATCTAATCAAAAGATGTTTGCAAGTTAGTGGCAATTTTGAATACGTATTGTAATTTACCTATAGTGTGACTTTTGCACTACTGTATAAGGAAGATAGCTAAAAGTAAAATGAGATCAGCATTAGTCAGACTAAACCATAATAAACCAGTATGTGTGTCCATCAGTATAAAGCAATAAAAGGTGCTCATTTAGAAAATTCTAACCTGTTATAGATATTTATGGAAGAAAAAATATGAAAGTGTAGATTTAACCTAGGAATTAATAGTAAATTAGAATAATAAAGAAATTAAAGATGATGATTTTAAAAAGACAAAAATATAACATTTTGAACTTTTAGAATGCTATAAATACAGAATCTTGTAAGTTCTCTTAATACTCTGAAGATACCTTAAGCCCATAAGGAAAATCTCATTTTAAACACACACTTTATGGTTCTTCACCATAAAAAGTCTTAATTTCTATTTGTTGATAAGTAATATTTAAAGGCTTTTTTAAATGACATTATTTCTCTTAGATTATTCTTGCCATAAAGGTTTTGAGTTTCTGATTCAGCATAAATTGTATATAAATTATTTTTTTTTGAATTTCAATGAAGATTCTTTTATGGCTTTGCACAAATGTTCGATAGGAAAATTCTTAAAAGACTTCAGAAATAGAATCAACGTAAAGGCCATTGGTTCTGGTCCTAGTGTTAGCTTCATGCTTTAATCAAAGTTGACAGCATATACCCACCAACCCCAGGGGCACAGGTAAAAATATCCATAAAAAGCAGAGAATAATAAACATTAGAAAGTATTTTTGGCTGATACATTGTGAATTTGTGTTTTGCATAGCAAAAAATTGTTGAAGCTGGATGTTTAGATATTTGAAAACACACACCCACAAAGGCTTAGGTTAACCCACTGCAGGGTTTCATACTTTTTTGTCACAAACTTAAATGTTGAAATTCATTTTAAAAAAAACATTGTCAATTACACATTGTCAAATCTATCACTTATGCTTTTACTATGTGGACAAATGCATTAATCATAACTCCAATGAAAGAAAGCAGATGCTATAATACTGTTTTTTTTCCTCCTTTTTTTAGTGAAAATGACCATGAAATAATAACAAACATTTATTTTACTACCTGGGACACCCTGTGCTACATGAGGATAAAATGGCTTTAGGTCAACTTGCGGTAACTTGAAACCTTGCCCAGATTCTGAAGTACCCACACCCAAAATTTGGGGTCTCTAGGTGCTGCAGTTTGGCCATGAAAGAGTAGCAAACAAGCATGCAAACACCTGAAAATATGTATTAGATAAACCAACACAGTATCCCATCAATCATCATAATTTGGAAACCTGTTTTCTTTACAGCATGTTAGTTTGTTATAGAAAATTGCAAATAAAGACACATAGTAGAGTGAAATTCTTTGTTATTCTTTGGTCAAACCATTTTTTTCTTTCTAGCAGATAGTCTAGAGCGGTGGTTCCCAACGTTTTTGCACTCACGACCCCTTACCCAAAAGCTTGAAACCCACGCGATCCCCTACTATCAGCAGCTTGATTTACATTTTATTTCCTGTGAAGTAGAGGGAAAGAAACATCTAACAAAAAATTTATTTAAGAATCCTGTAATTATTTATTAGCAAACTAAATCACAACATTGGTCCAACCTTAATTCACAAAAAGAACACAATTATTCTTACAATAATATCAACATAGGTTCCAACAGCTATCCAGCCCAGCTAGTGGGATGCCTGATGTTGCATTTGAGTGGCAAGCCTTGAAATTCGTGGCAGAGTCTTTGTTAGAGCCAGTCTCATGTCATCTCCAACATCTAATCTGTTCCTATTCTTCGTTTTTATATTGACAAGAGTTGAAAATCCTGCTTCACACAGGTAGATAAAGCAAATGGAACAAGGACACGTCAGGCTATCATGCTGACTTTGGAGTATGACTGATACATAGCGCACCAGAACTGAGTCACCGATTTCACCTTGAAGAGATCACGAGCCGGAGAGTCGTTCCTTAGATCCAGAAATTCATCCTGGATCTCATCTGGGATGCTGGATACATCAAGTGCAGTACAAAATGGGTTCCTTACCAGGGCCTCCTGTTCCTCTGATAGCTCAGAGAAGTATCGTTCGAATTCCTCTTCTAGAGACTGAAGATGTTCAGTAATCTCATCCTTGAAGAACTGATCCAGTTGGACCTGAGACTCACTCCACAAAGTTTTTCGAACATAGCGATGTTTACAAGATTGGTTTTCCAACGCCAGTTCTGCAGTTTGGAAACAAAGGCACGGAGACTCTTGAAAAAGGAGAATATGTGTTTCACTTCCTCAAAGCTTCAAATTTAGCTTGTTCAGCTAGTAGAAAATGTCGGCAAGGTACGCAACCCTTTTATTCCATGCTTCATCTTCTCATTGTCTTATGCCACGCACTTCCCCCGGCCCCGCAATTCATCATTGACCAATCAGCGACGGGCATGCGACTCGTGAGATCATCTTTATTTCATCAGGTTGATAGAATATGAACAGATTGTTCTCAGCTATCAATCTAGGTGCTTGCAGGTGCTCAATCAGATTTATATCAGGGCTTTGGGGTATCCAGGGAAGAAGTTGAATGCCTTGATTTCATTTCCAGACTCTAGTCAAATGAGAGTTGTGAAATATAGTGCCATCCTCTGGAAGGATATAGACATTGTATCTTGGTATATCTTGTTGGTGTAATGGAAGATGTCTTTAAAATGGAAATGCACAAACAGTAATAAAACATCCTTCTAAAAACAAATTTTGTCTTTCCATCATACCAGATTGTGGCCCATATCTCGACATATCCTGCTTTCATAGTTGACCATGAGGTAAAATCAGTGGTGCTGAGATCTTCATTAGATCATCTCCAAAATCAGGTGTGACTTTAAAACGTGAATTGTTAAAACCTAGACTCGAGAGAAAATAAGAGAACATAATACTTGAGTGTCTTGGCAGACATGTCCTTTGAACAGATCTTCAAAACATTTTATTTATGTTGGACAGAAGAGGTTTCCTTTATGCTACATAACCTATGTAACTAAGTCATTGGAAGTGACAGACTTTTCTTTGGCTCATTCTGGTTATATGGATGATGCAGCGAGAGAATTTTATGGTGAGTGCAGACATGCCACATTCTTGTCATGGTACTGATGAAGGCCTTCCAGATTTCTTTGCCATAGCAGTGATATTTGCCTTCAAAATTGTGTAATAATAATGGCTACAGATCTATGAGACATTTGAAGATCTTTGGCAATCTGTTATTGACTCTGGCTACACTCAGAATGCCTATGCTATTGTAATAGTGCACACTAGCATCCAATATACATTTAATGACAAGTGAACTATGTAAATCTTGAGTGGATACATTTATTATGGGGAGTTGGCAAAAATGGCAAGACTGAAAAATCTAACAATATTTTAACTATTTAATTTTCAATGTAGTAGCACCATATCACAAAGAAAATGTTCATATTTTCACTGATTAAAACAAAAATTTTAACTATTCATACATCTTATAGACTTAACATTTCTTTTTTTGTGCTCTGTATAGTTCTTTTTATTATGGCATGAGATTGTATTAGATTCTCATGTATGTCTTAAAGTTAATTATTTTTATATTATTTTTCAAAAAAGATTAACTTTCAGAATTTAGGCAATGTTCTGAACTGAAAATTTATACTTGGATTTTGATTATAACCAGTGATTCAAATCTTTACTATTGTTGCAAGATGATGTAGATGAAATGCATCTAGATCATCCACAAGGATGAACATAATAGTTCTGATGTCACTTATCAGAGGGATAAGTAGTGCTAAGTTTGCTCGGGTTTTTAACCCTCCATATATCATATTAGCTATTACTTTACACACAGCGTTCTGTGCATTTTCACTCCAGCCTGGAAGCCTAGTATGTATTTGTGTTAAACTGGCTGTATATTTAGTCATCCTACTTGCAGTGCAAAACACAGGGCTGGAACGCAATATTTGGATTTGTCCTTACAAAGGGTTCCATTAATGAATACAGTGCTATTACCACAACCCCTACAATATAACCCATGCTGAGTAATACAAATTTGAAGGATGATGAGGTGCAAATGTACCCTAGGTGGTACATACAGGTTTAGCTGTAATAGTTTATAAATTTGAAGTTGAAGTTTTCCTTTTTTTTTTTTTGTTTGTTGGCCCACAGCCAAATAGATTATTTCTTCAGGCCTGAATCTTATTGCTGCAGTATGGTTTTCTATTATATTTGTTCCTTTCAGCTTACACTTAAAAATGTGGAAAAGTCCCTGAAGCCTAAAGAATGTACAAGGCTGTGCTAGACTAAGCGTAAATGATCATTTATACCATTGGAAATAAATACTGTATAATATTTTTTTTTATTTCCAGGTAAACCATTTAACCATTTTTGCACATGCCAAGAATTTGTGAAGGTAGAGGATCAGTGAAACCAAAGAATAGGATTTTTAACGAGTTCACTATTAAACTGCTAAGTTGATGATTTTATATTTTTACGCGTATCCTTTGTGTTTTTTAAAACTCTTGACACAAATCCTAGCGTATAGGCACATGCAAATAAATGAATCTAGATGATGCAATATATATGATACAAATTACTTAAGAGAAAATTATACCTTGCTGAAGAAAACGTAGCTGTTTTAATTCTTTTAAGTTTTTCAAAAAACACCAAAAAAAACAAAACAATATTACATTTTTATTTGTTTAATTAAACCTATCACTCTGTGTCAGGGTGTAGCCAGCAGGTCTATAAGCAATTACAAGAGAACATTTGTAAAATGTCTTTTAATTAGATTTTGATTTAATATTGTTTAAAATATTTATTTCTGTAAGTGCCTCTAGGCTTAATGAAGTTTCACAAATTTGTTTATTTCAGTCCTTAGCAAATTTTCTTCTTCTTCAGTGGTAAGATACACTTTTACTTAAAAGTATTCCTAAATTATTTATTTATTTGTTGCTGATAACAATGAGAAAAAAATAAGTAAGTAAAAGGGTATCCATTATACTGAAACATTAACTCATCATTTAGAAAATTGGATGACAAGCATTAAGTTATTCATCTTATAGCATGTACATAATGACATGTTGCCTTGTATTTGATAGCTGGAAAAGGCCAGGTAAAAGGGATTTTATGAGCTAAATGTATGTACATAATTAAGTTCCTGACCAGTGGGAATCAGATCAGTTTGAAGAACATGTGTGATGCAGTTCTTGCTTTCCTGCACCATCTGACCACTTTGGCTTCTTTCCACATCTGATATTGAAGATTTGGAACTTTTGCTATGTTACTCATTTTTCTTAAGTACACTAGTGCTGTGATGGGACTCAGCAGCTTGTACAATTTGCATGAGTTTCTGTAGAGCAAAAGGCCTCGGCAGTCACTGGAGCCATTGCTCTCCTGATATTTGCCAATATTTACTATTACTTTCTAGTTAATAGGCAAAATTTTAGCAGAGCAGTAATGTGCTAAGTTTATCATAGTGGTAAGATGTTTAGCAGAGATGCTGCTTATTCTTGCTGCTCTTTAATCATTTTATCTACATGGATATTTATTCTGAATTTGGTTTTTTTTACTAGTAAAGCGGATTATTGTGAACTCTGTTATACACTTTGGCAACCTTGCAGGTACCACACTAATACATTATGATTGTATGTGAATGGAATGCAGTTGCAACTATCTCATCTCAGATAATTTTCATTATTTGCTGTTTTTTTAATTTTGTGCAGCTATAGCAAACATGATGCATACCCTATCTAGTTGGTGCTTGTGATGAGCAATCTCTCCATATTTCTGTATCTAAAGCTGCCTTTCATTTTTTCTGTGTACTAGGCTTTAGTGGTTGCTGTCCTTCACATAGAATTAGATGTCACGAAAAAAGATTACTCCAACTGCCTTTCTTGTGGGGGGGGGGAATCTTTTGTTCGTTTGATCAGAGAATGCGAGTGCATACTAAACATCTGCTCCTTTCTAAACTAGAGAACTAAACAGACTCATCTTTGTTTCCATGACAGTCAACATACTAATCTGCAAAGACTTCTTCAATAGTTGCTTCAGATGCAAGGAAAGTGAGCAAAAAATTGAAATAGAAACAAAATTCATGAAACTGATTTACACACGTTGTGACTGTGTACATACACTGCATGTTATTATAAACTGTATAACTTGCTTTCTTCATCAGTGCACCGATTACTATTTTTTAATACTATTTCATGTGCATACCACTGCCTACAGGGAAGACAACTCTGATTGGAGAGCATTCTTTTATTAATATTTCTTCAAGGCTTTCAGTGTTGTCTTTGAATTTTATCTTTTCAAAGTTTTGGTAAAAAAATTTAACAAAAACTAGTGATTTATCTTACCCTGGCACTTATAACAGTAAAGAGTTAACTGCACTCAAAAGACCATAAAATGTTTACTTAAAAGAAACATTGCAAACTTCAAAATGTCCTCGTTTTATGTAAAGCTTTCTATTTCTCTCTTGAGTGCCTTCTCTGGGTTCTTAATGGATCAGAAAAATGAACTGTTACAAAAACATGCTTAAAGATGTCAAGTTTAGCATCAACGAATCTCAAAATGTCTACTTATCTGTCACTATAAGTGACACAGAATTTGGTCCTATTTGCCAATGACCTGAACACATTCAGCACCTGTTGGGTGAGATGTGACTGACAACTGTCTTGTTAAGGCAAGCTCTCATTCAAATTTTATGATCCATTGAAAAGGAAATTTTCAATTATTCTGAGATGTGGTAAAGTGATTTCCAGATATTTTTCAAAATGCTTTTCCAACAGCTGCAATGTTTGTTTGTTTTTTAACTGATGCCTAGTCTACCAGAGCTTGCTTTATCATTAGTTAAACCTGTTTCTTTAAATTTCTCTATCTAACACCAAATAAAAATGTCAGATCTTGGCTTCTTGTAATGCTTCACTACAGTAACCAGCTTTAACTCAGAAGCCAGAAGATACAGTTAACCTTTTATTTGATCATTGCCATTTTGGTTTCATAACAATCTGAATAAACTTTAAGCTTACTGCTTTGTAATACATTGTTTTGTTCTAGTGTTTTTGTACAACAATGATTACAAGGAAGACTATCCTGGTGAGGAGCATACTACCATGGTAATCAGCTCAAGAGTATTGTCTGTCTTACCCAATGAAAGCCCCCTGCTCTTCCAACTTTGGCCTTACTAGAACTTTTCATTTTTAGCTGTTCGAGGAAAGAAGAGTACTCAGAAGAAACCCACAAAACTGGCTCGTGAAGAAAAGCAAAAATAAATCATGCCAGGGGGAGATGAGCTGACATCAATCAGAAATAGAACTCTCACCTTTGTTTATCAATCAGACCACTGAGATACTGGCCAGCCATCAAATTAATGGTAGAATAAGTTTCATAGATGTTCTCTACCTTTTTCTGAAATCAAATGTTATTGTGACTCAATCATATTAGTTATGGTCAAATATCATTTATACAGGTATTTGATAGTGATGTTCTCATCAGTAAAATTGTAGTTGTTACATCCACTTGATCCATTGAAGTTATAAATCCTGAGGTAAAGATATACTGAAGCAGTCTTGATGAGTATAAAGAGGTAGCTAAAAAGCAATTATTTACTAGTTTTATTCTGAGGCAATTCATTTTATTATATTATTTAAAAGAAAGAAAATAAAATCCTTTGGCATAACAATAAATGGCTCAGACTTTAATATTTACTCTTCATGCTATTTGTAACGTGTTCCTGGTGTAGTTTTCAGATCTTTTAAAATGAATATACATAAATAATGTGTATTCACTTTTTTCTTGGTTATTGTTTTGATTTACAAAATATGAGTTAATATATTATTAATGTGAACTATTTTGGGGCAGAAACTCCATCTTATCTACTGCACCTTGCTAAACTACAGTTGGCAGAAAACTTAACAGATTCTACATTGCACAATGCAAATGATCACTTTGAAGAACCTCATTTATCTTTTCAATCTTTTGTGTTTCATATGATGTACGGCAGCAGGAAAGACATCCGTCGCCAGCCATCAGAAATCTGAAGCAATGATGAATTATCTCATTTGAAACCACCAGACTGTTGTTAATGTTTCAAGAGAGAAAGAGAGAATAAGCCTTAAGGTAGTTTCTCCTTTTCCTTTTGTTTTGTTTTGCACAGTTTAAAGAGCTGGTTTCTATTGTTCGTTTCATGTGAAATCAGTAGCCACTACCTTGGAGTGTGGCAGACAGCTAAACGTGATCATTGTAATAAAGCATTCTGCCAAAGTTGCTTCTGTCTTCTGAGAATAGCTAATAATTCTAAAAATTGCTCATGGAAATAGCCACATGCAAATACCAGGAGTGTTTGTTGTTAGGGATAATTTTTGCTGCTTTGTGTTTCACTTAATTTACTTACTTTAGACAGTCAGCTCAGTTATTATTTTGACAACCAGTTTGTAGTTAGGGGTAGAAAATAAACTTCATTCCTGGCAGCTGTTACAAAGCTTCATGGGTTATTACAAGTTAATTTAAGTACTACTGTCTTAGCTCTTTATTTTTTGCACATCTCATGAATATATTGCCTACTTTTTGCAATCCTTTATCATTTCAGCATGTGGTCAAAACATCTACTATTATAACACATTAAATAATAAAATGTTTTAATTTTTAAATAGTGCAAAAGCAACATTCCAGTAAACAAATTTGGTCATTAATGCTATATATAGGCCTAAGGATTATGACAACCCATTTATACAAGTGCACTTTTTCCTTAGTCTATTTTGATGATAAAGTGATCTGGGACTGATGATTTTTGCTCAGAGTTGAATCCTAATATATAGTAAAATAATGGTTCTATGATACTTTCCTGCCATGTTTATGTTGACCATTTTCTTGCCAACATGTGCATGCTAATATATTCCCCAATAAAGAAATGCAGCAACAGAGCAATGACTGATGGCCTGCAGGTGCTTGATGTGGTTGCTTCATTCTGATATTTTCTTTGTTTCATAGGTGATGTCTCTTCTCTCAACTTGTACAATTGCATTTTTGTTCAAAATCTGTTCTTTTTCACCTGATGTTGCATCTTGTTATGCTATCCCTTCTGCTTGATGTTTGTTCTTGTACCATTGTGCATGTTCCAAAGTTTAATAGGATGCATAGGGTGTCTTTAACCTCGATGTAACTTCAAAGTAATCATCAATCATGGCTTGCTGGCCATGTCAGAATGCTCATTTTAGATGAGTGCTTCAAAAATGTCAACTACTTTGTCTGGTGGTACAAGACACCAAATGCATAAAGCAAACTCTTCACCTTATGGAATAGCATCGTGTAGCCTTGGGTTTGGATCTGCCTCCATAGACTTTGCAAAAGGAGGAAGAAACGGATTGACACCTGCACTTCTTGGAATGCATTAATGACTGAAAGTTCAAAGTTATATACCATGTATCCTGGGTTAAGGTTCAGCCTTCAGTAAACAATGGTTGGTTTATGATGGTAAGAATATGAATACTCTTAGTGCCATGAACCCAAAGCATCTGGTATGCATGGTGTACACCTGTTTAAAAAATAAAAAGGCAAAGGGCTAATCCAAACATGCCATCTACTGACGAGTCATGTTTTCAGTCATTAAATCCAGGTTATGCAATGTTGAGACCAAAATTCTTATCACCTAGCCCCGAATTGGGCACAAGGAAGTTCCTCCCATTTGATAACATGTGAATGTATGGAAAGAACAAGGTCTTGGAGTGTCTCAGGTATGTTTAGAATATTGCCTACCACGTTCATACTCCATTGTATTACTCGCTGGATGGAATTGGTGGTCACTACTTCTGGGAGTTTGGTCGTGTAATTGCGATAGTTATGATTTGTTCATCTGTCGCTGCTTTCTGCTGCTTCATTCCTTCTCTTACTTCCATTCTTCTTTTCCTTACGACATTTATTGCACAGTTATTTTTAATAAAGTATTACTATTGTAGTTCCATGAAATGCACCCTTGCTTGTCAGTGATTTGATTTTGATTACCTGCATGCATAGAATCATACATATTAATCACTTTTCCTTGGTTTTCATAGTTGTAAATATATCCCTCAAGTGCGGCTTTCTCCTAGTTGCATTAACTCCACTTCTGTTGTTTTGTGCCATTTTAAATTTTATAAATCAAGGTGATGCATCATTAGTTTAGTGCTTGAAATATTGAATAATCAAGGTAATACCTTTTATAAAATGTAAACGCTTAATTGTGTCAAACATCTATCAATTTCTAACTTAATGCAAATAAATGCTTTGTTGTTTCAATCTTTAGTGGGAACATACAGGTAGGAAAATGTACTGGCTGGCAAGTATTGTGGCAGTAACATGGCAGAATCAATCTATGGTTTCTCTGTCCACAAAATGTACAAACTGAATTCACCAAAAACACTTAATATTTTATGGTAATTTATAAAACCAAAATTTTAATTTTAGCCCAGTAGTTTTTCTAAAACATTCAAAATCTTGGAATGCAAATATGAATGTAATATTCCATTGAAGTTATTAAAATCATTTTCAGAATATTAAATAAATGTAAATTCTTGAATGGAAAGGAATTTTCTTTTTCAGTTTTTGGTTTATGAAAATAGATTTGAAGATTATCATAAATATCTATTTTAACCTGCCATTCGTTACCATGGTAACACCACAGAGTACCCCTTTAAAGCTCACATTTGGTTCATTTGAACAGAACTTCAAGTAACAACATTTAATTGTCTTGATTTTAGGGGCTGTACACCATAATTATTTATCTATTTTGCAAGAAGATGGAAAAAATAAAAGCAACAAATTGAATTGAAAGTTTGCAGAAAAGTACTGGTTCATTACAAAAGTTTTTTCAGTTTTTATATTATGTTATTAGGGGTTCATTTTTTGCATGATTGTGAAGGTGTATGTTAGATCAGTTATACATTGTTTTGTAGCATGTGCTTTTGCACGCAAAACCTACCTTTTTAAAAATCATAAAATGGATATTTGTTTCAGGGTTCTGAGTGAAGCATGGATAGAAAAGTTTTTTGCACCAATTTACTTCATAAGTTCAAATAAGGCCACAAAGCGAGCGACTCATAATTTGGGGCAAGGACACAGCAAATGAACATACAGTAAAACGATGGTTTGCAAAGTTTCGATCAGGAGATGTGACCCTCGAAGATAAGGAACATAGCGGATGTCCTTCCAGCTGTGGTGATGATCATTTGAAAGCCTCAGTTGAAGCCGATCCAAGAAAACAGTACAAGAAATTTCTGGAGAGCTTGACGTAAGCACTGCAACTGTTTTCTGGCATCTTGATGCAAACGGCAAAGTGAAAAAGCTTGACAAGTGGGTGCCTCACGAGTTGAATGAACAACAGCAAAATCGTCAATTGGAGATCTGCTCTTCGCTTGTCATAAGAAACAGAGGCGACCCATTTCTTGACTGAATCATTACATGTGATGAAAAATGGATCCTTTACGACAATCACAAAAAATCAGCACAGTGGCTGGACAGAGACAAGGCACCTAACCACATTCCAAAATGCAGCCTCTACCGAAAAAAGGTGATGGTCACTGTCTGGTGGACTGCAACTGGTGTCATCCACTATAACTTCTTGCCACCTGGCGAAACCATCACAGCTGAAAGGTACTGTCATGAATTAAACGTTTTTCATCAGAAACCCTCCAAACAACAGCTGTAAATGGTGAATGGTAGAGGCCCAATCCTGCTCCATGACAATGCTCATCCTAATGTTGAAAAAGTGTCTCTTCAGAAGTTGAACAGGTTTGAGTACGAAGTTCTCCCTCACCCAGCCTATTCACCAGACCTTTCTCCCACAGACTACCACCTTTTCAAACTCCTCAACAGCTTCCTCTGTATGAAATCCTCCTTCAACCAAGCAGCAATTGAAACTGCCTTCCAACAGTTTATCGACTCCAGAAATCCAGATTTTTTTCAAAAAATGGTATAAATGTGCTTGTAACTCCTTGACAAAAGTGTATTGATTGTAATGGGAGTCACATTAATAAACTTCACGTTCTGCAACGATATAAAGTCTCATTGTTGTGGTAAGAAAACTGACAAAACTTTTGTAACAACCTGTTAACATCACCAAACAAATAGGAAAGACAACACTATTACAGTAACAAAAAGAAAAGAAACAGAGCATTTATATGATACATGTAAATATTCATCATACTTTTCACTTCTGTTGGGATGAAGGAAAATTCACTATATAAAACATTTTTTTAAATTTGTTTTATAGTATCCAGAAACATTAATGTAGAATTTTTAAACAGTTTTCCTACATCAATATTTTAGTTATACTGTAAGATGGTTTTCAAAAGCCAATTTACCTTATCTGAATTACCGTATCTTCCAGTATTACAATTTAAATTATGCAAATTGTTCAGAAGTTTTGTACATCCCGATAAGTTAGTGACATCAAAGACGTAGGTATACCTGGCCTTAAAGCTGCAATAAACAAAATCAAAATTCCATTGACAGAATTTTCATAAATAAGTAGAAGACTCCAGAGACAGTTGGAATTTTATAAAGAATAAAATACTGCAGAAGTCCATCTTTTAAACTATTGTTTTGCAATTTTATAGAATGAAAATATGGCTTTCTTTTGACATATGGCATTCTTTGTTGTTTAATAAAGACCATTTTTATTTGTAACATCAATCAGAATTTTATCCTACTGTAAATCCAAGAAAATCTTCAGAGAACTATTAACAGACTTTTAAAATCATCATATGTAAGATTTCATACAGTTGTATGTACATATAGGGGGGGGGGTAAATGGTGTCTGCACACATTTGTAGATCAAGAGGGACAGAATTCAGCACATCTGAAACACTAAGAAATGCCATACTTGGAGAATAGTACAAATTGTTATGCCACAGAAAAAAAGAACAATATGTATACCTAATGTTTGGCAGCAAAAAAGGAAACATCATTTACTGTACCTGATAGGACTGAATCAGGAACACATCTTTTATTTTAATTACTTTGCAATCTGAGGAAACGTAATCAGGCAGCCAAGACCACTTTCTTTGCAAAGATGCCAAATTGCCATACAACTATAAAAATCTAAATGCGCAACTTCTACATTTTGTGCTAGAATTCCCAGGTCACTTCTATAGTGTCTGCCTTATTTTAAAAGCAAAAGAAACAAAGTTCCTGTTGTTTTGTGTCATTGCTATGGGGAAATTCTGAGATTTTTGCATGACAACAACAGCGTACGTAAAGTATCTCTCAGAACCACTTTCTGTAATTTGCAAAGTGAAACACTAATAGTTCCAGTAATATTCGAATGATTATAGTTAGTGCAGTTTGATGGTAGAATCTATCTGAACTAATGCCAGATTACATCTGTCAGGTAACTATTGTGCCTTTTAACACTTCTACTCTGTTATAATAATGGCTGGCAATTTGATTAATTCTGGCACCACTTCTCATTTTTTTTCACGACCCCCCTTTTTATTTAATGCATCAATATGCTATAAAAATTTTTAAATAGGTAAAACTTTATCAAATTCTAACCATTATGAGAAGTTTCACAAGAAAAAGAAAACAAGATAATGATGTTAAAAATCTGATTTATACTGGGGGGGTGCAAACACAGGAAATGAATCTGCATTTTCCAATGAATTTTACCTATTAAATAATTACAGCATTGCATCCCAACAGAGCAATGCTATAAAAACTGGTTTCTACACTAAACATTGGTTATAGTGTTCTTTTCTTGCCTTGACAAATATTACCGTTCTTGTAATAACCAGGATTGGTCATGTAGTCGAGCAGCTTTTTTGTCAACTTTCATAACATTGCATTATGGGAGTATTTTTCTTTTTTTTTCTCTTTCTTATTAGCAGTGAGAAACTTCATTTGGATTCTATATTATGTAATCCCAGCAAATGTTTTTAATGATTATAATTCTTGTTGTTTTATATTTTTAACTCCCATGACCAGATTACATCGTCCCTTCCCAGAAAGACGATCAGGATGATACTGCAGATTTTAAAAATATTAGTATTTCATTCAATCATTCTGAGTAAAGAAAACTGTAGCTCCAATAGAAGCTGAAATCTTAATAGTGGTCGTGTGCATCATTTCCTACACTTTTTTCTTCTGTAACCAACAATATAAGCCATATTGATTAAACAAGCAAGGAGAATTCTGATACACACCATACGTGAATCTTGCACAGCTAGCCTGGTCAGTCACATAACCTAACACTTGCATGTTCAGTGAACATTTGTATTACTGGAAATTAAGATTTTTGGAGGATTGAATGCATCACTGGCAAGTTTAATTAGCCCCTAAAGTTTTCACCCTTTGATCTAACTTTTTAATAAGGCGTACTGCCAAAAGGAAATAAAAAAGGGGGATGACATTCATGATACTATGAAATATTTGTGGTAATCAAAAGTTACATTAATTTTGTAAATGCTGCTGCTGATGCTACTTAGTGTAGATGCAGTGGCAGTGAAATATTGCTTTTTGCTGAATGAGATCTTTAATTATTTTATGGCTTTCGATTCCATTTAGAGTGATCACAAAAATTGTTTTCCTTTTTCATTCCATCACTACATTCACTTCATAATTATGAATTTTTCAGGTGGAGTGTGTTTGATTTCACTAAAGTTGCAGTTTTGACATCTTACATCGTAATTCGTTGTTACCTGAATAACGAGTGATTTATAATCATTTCACTCTCTTTATGTGCCTCTCTGATGGTCAAAGAAAAAGGATAAAAATTAAATAATATGTGGTCATGCGAAAAAGGCATTTGTTGTTGAGACTCATATGTTTGATGCTCGTGGAAGAGACCAGTTAATGGTGTAGAGAGTAAGTAAACACTTCAGATAAAAGGGCTTCAATAAGATGGTTGGAAATGAGATTTCTTGCTCTTAAGGTATAGTTTACTGAAACTTAAAAAAAATTACTTTATTAGATTAGTAGTCACTTAGAGTTTTGTATTGAATTGTCCATAACAATCAAAATATATTCTGAAGAATTAATGAATTATTTTGTGTACTTATTGAGTAGCTTTTATATTACTTTAAATATAAAGATGACTTAGCAGAACAATATAATGTGTGCATTTTTGCATTATTAAGGTGATATGTTCTTTGAAGTAGAAGCCCAGAGGCCCAATTCAGCTCCCCTTGGGTAAAATGGATTTTGCTTATTTTTCAGAAAACTTCATGTAAAAATATTCGGTGAACTCACTTGTATGAGTCATTAATGAATAGGACAGGAATGAATAACTTGAGATAATACAATAACTATTTTCAACTGATTCAAAAACAAAACATGATGAAAAAAGAACTAAAGCAATGCATGAAAATGTTTCTTATAGTATCATGGAAAAAGAGAGTTTTGTAAGATTTTTTTATCCCTTTCTACCCCCACTAAATAAATGCCAATGTATGATAGAAGTTCTATGAAAAATTGCCTTTGTAATGCATTTGGCTAAAGGATCCACCTGTATACAATTATTATAAACTGTCAATCAAAGGAAAATTACCATTTGTTCTAATGGATTTTGCATTAATTAATGATTTGCTTCATTTTTTGGTGGGCATTCACAAAAACCAACTGCCTGTGAAATTAGAATAAAGTAAAGTAATTTCTCCAACTGAAACTCCATGTCTCTAAAGATCTTGTAGAACAAAAACCTGGTTCAGACTTGCTGGTAATAGGCTGTTTTTAACAAATCCTTTGGCTCAAATGTTCTCATTGAAGGATAGGCACTGTCTGATTCTCCACCTTGTGAAGGAATGAAAGTAATTTTAATAGCTCCAAAGATGAGATGGATGAGTTAGTTTCAAATCTTTCTGACTTTTGGATATGAGCTTAAAATTTATAACCCATGAAATAGATTGATATGCATGAAAACTAAGTAAAATGATAGTGATGTTTTTTTTTTTTATATTGTATCTAGCTTGAATTCATGTGTTACAAGCTTCCCCCAAAAATAGATATCACTTTTCTTCTCATTGCCAAATGATTTTACTTATTACCCACAGTCAGTTCCAGTTAATTACCTAAAGCATACATCTAAAATTACTATTTTTTTTGTTGTTTTTAACACAGAAGACTTAATCTTGTGTACAACTTATAGCATTTTTCTATTACAAAATGCTATAATGTGGAGCTAAAACATGCTATCAATGATACATGTGCATACAGTAAATTAGACATCCCTGTGATGCTGTAAGTATTTCTGATAGCATAAAATTAATGATGATATTGAGAACAACGGCTAGGTCTGTGCAGAGAGAGAAAGAGAGTGTGTGTGTGTGCGTGCATGCATGTGAATTTTACATGTCCATTTTTCTGCAAAGACAACAGGGACTAAACATGATTCTATTGTTTGTCCAAAAAAATATATTTCTCAAATTAGGTTTACAAAACATCCTGCTGCATGTAGTACACAGGTCAAATATATTGTGTGTAGCCTAGAAAACTACAGAGACTACATTCCTCAAAGCAAAAACTTCACTAGAGTTTGTGTGTGTGTGTGTGCTCCAACTAATTTTTGTCTAATTCATTATAATTTTTACCACGATCTTAAAAAAAAAAAAAAAGAAACTTAAATTGTCAAAGTACTATATTCTACATCATACGTTTTGTATTCACTAATACACCATTGCCTAAGTTTTCATGACCTAAGTAAAGCATTGTGGATCTTGGCCTGCCCTCAATGTAACAACCCCCTCATTTTCTGCAAAGCAGCCGGGCCCAGCCCACCTTCATAAATCTCTCATTGGGCCTATAGCCTCCTGCACCAATTTGTTGGTGGCTGGCTAGTGTGTGTCCAGCTGAAGTCATAGTCCAGTCCTTGTAGCGTGCTACCACAGGCGTTGTGGTCCTAGTCTTTTAGTTGCAGGCTCCATTAGCATTAGCCAATGGGACGCGGCTTGATTGCATCAGAGCTACTGTGGTAACAGTTAGAGTTCTGGCCCCTGTCTTTCTATTATGATTTTTCTTATGTTGCATTAAAAACTCATTGTGTCCCCCCCCCTGAGAAAATTTAATGCCTGTCCAGGAATTTGTCTCTCCTGTCGGGTCTGAATATGTCCTTAGTTAGAATTAATCTTTGGTTTACTACTAAACAGATCACAACTCCACCATGGAACCTGTTTGTTCTGTATACTAGCATTGTAGTAATTTATGGATGTACGTTTTGGATTTTTTAAGAATATTACTGTACTAATGCAAATAACTATGTATAACAATTTATTATTAATCACAGTGACTGCACAGATGTGAATTTAGCAAAAAAAAAAAAAAAAAACTCAACCAAAATTCATTTAAACATGGAAGTTTTGTTAATATTAATTAAACAACAAAGAATAATATTATTTACAAAAATATTTACTAGAGCTGTGTTGTGTAGTGAATAGTAAGCTTCATACCTACAGTGTAGAAGAGCTTTACTAATTACATCAGAAGCGGAGGTCACAGTAATTCATAAGAAATAAATAAATTGTGCACCTATGGTTGTTGCCAGGGAAAATGGCCAACCAGCTATGGAGCATTTCATATGGGCTAGAAGAAAACTGTTTTAGGTTGCATGCACAAGAGAGAGGCAATATTAAGGAAATTAATTAAGTGATGTAAAATCTCTCACTTGAGAATTCTGCTGAATGGATTTCTTGTTCTGTGCTACTTTGCTCTTGTTCAGTGTGATGTCTTGGTTAAGGTTAAATGGCTTAAAGCCATCAATACAGTTCTCATGTTGTCTAATTTATCATTATTAAATTCTTGCTGCCTTTGCTTAATAATCATAATTAATAAAAGAGATGACAAAGAAAGCATTTTACAGTCTCGTTGCTTCAGATATTTTTTTCAAAGTTACGTAAAAAAAATAAGTCTAGAAAAGCATAAACTCAAGTTAATGAAAGTTTCCTCATTTTGATATTTTTTTTTAACTGTTGACAGAATTTCCACAAGATATGATATCGCATTACACATTTTCTTTAAGTGCACGCAGTAATCTGTTTACTTTTTTAAAAAACTCATCTAGAAAAAAACCTGACTATGCGTGATATGGTGTGCATTCTACTCTCATTTTTTTGTTAACCAGAATGGTATCACCATTGGGGTGATATTTGGGATATGACTTGGTTGGAGATGTTTTGATTTGAGGATATCAGGATTAACAAATGTGCAAAAGGATTTTTCGCATGTTAGCCAGGGATCTGTTGGTACGGATAGCAGAAGACTGTGCTGGTCATTCCCTGCTAGTGCTTGTGCATATAGCGTAGAAGCAACCACTTCAGAGACATGCTGACTGAAACTGTTGAATGCCATCTTAGAGAATGTCCAAAACACAGCCAAGAGAGGGAAGAATGTCAGGACAGCACTGCTGAGCTGATTTTCAAAAAAATTTTCAGCTAACAATTACAGTTTCTATGGTTAAATAATGATCTCATTGGAGGAACCTGAAAGTAATGCTCTAAAATGTTCAGGGTCACTAAGCTAGCAAGTGTTAAACAGAATGATAAAAATTCTTTCATGTGGGTCTGTTATTCTGGTTTTGCTTTACTCAATGACTTCTGGATCTTTTATTTGCATAAAATAAGCTATGGCTTATTTCTTTGTTATATTAATTGGTTTATAGCATGTTGTCCCTCTGCTAAGTGCAAGAAATAAAATATGGAAGCAATCAATACCTTTTTGCTTCCAACAGATGCTTGTTAAATGACCAATAGACACACACTTTGTAAGTTCTCAGATATTCTCTTTTCATTATTTATAATGCAAGTGGTTTTGTCATTGCAAGGGTTAACAAGTTTAAAATAATAGTGCTGGGTTCTGCCAGCTTTGTTCATAAATTTTATCAAGTCAAAGCTTCAGTTAACTAACAGAAGCAGATAAGGAAAGACATGCACAGGCCAACTCAGTGGAAAGATTGCAGCTTTCACATCCACCAACTCCTCTCTTCCCTTAAACCAGTGACTTCTAAATGCAATTCAGATCGAGACAGAATTCTACTTTTCATAGCTTTCCATTTTGAGCTTCAGCAGTCACTCAGCACTGCAAATATATTTGTGCTCTTTGCAGAAGAGCCATGTTGCAAGAATTTTTGTTCTTTACATTCTGAAAAGAAAAGAGAAAAAAGACTCAAAACATGATAACTATAAGTGCTTGTGAATTTCCATCTAATCTCGCCCAACAAATGTCATTTCTAATGTCTGTTGTGCTTAAACATGAAAATTTCTAGTTGATCGGTCAGGACTTATTTCATTGGAGTTTTCCAGCATTTCAAATGTATTACTGGAGTGATTATCACCTGGATACTGATGCCAAGACTTGTTTTTGGTGGAAGAAAGAAAATAATGATAATTAAAAAAGAAGATAAACTGATAGTGATGCAGTTCTGTTTTGCATGATGCATTTGAGAAAATGTTAAAATTTGGAGAGTCAAACACCTAGGTTACAAATAAACCAAAGTGCTAACAGATTTAATACTCTAGAAGAAAAGCTGCTAGTGTATATATTACAAAAAGATATCTTTTTGCTAATGCAAATCTCTCTCTCTCTCTCTCACAGACAGACAGAGAGAGAGAGAGGTGGACAAAATTTTAAGAACAATGGCAGAACAAACTCTGTCAAACAGACAATTCAAAAGTAAACATTACACTGATGATAGAGAAGCAATTTTTTAAACTTTTAAATAACACACATACATCAGTATGATCTGTAGTAAATATTTTGCATACACTTTTGTTTCTTACATTATCATGACATTTGGTGGCAACGCAAATTTAACAATAAATCAAACAAAAAATTTTTGTCAAAAAAGACAATTTTTAGAGATTACTTTAGATAAACATCCATAAATTATTACTGTCTGACTTCACTTATGCATGGAGTCCACAAGGTGATTATACTGGTCTATGCAAATATCAGCTCAAGTTGACTAAAAAATTTTCAAAAAAATGATCCAAATTTCCAGGATTTTGCATCTTAATAGCTTTGTTTGTATTGTTCCATAGATTCTCTCTCTCACTAAAATCAGGGATATTTAGGCTGGCCACTTTAGAACTAGAATTTCTTTATGTGAGAAAATGCTTAATGATGGCAACCAAATGTTTCAGATTGTGACCATGTTGAAAAATCTAGTTAAGGAGGCAGTCCTAAGGCCTAGCTAAATAAACCAAGCCATTATTCTTTAGATATGATGAATAAGGCCTCTTCCTTTTTGATGGAAACAGCCCTGTACCATGATTTTTACCCACTTTTGATCATCAGTTTGGTACATTTGGATTGAATGCTTTGTCAAATCTTTGTTGCACATAAATCTATCTGCTTTAGTTTTCTGGAACTATGATTCTCCTGACTAGAGCAGCCTGGCACAAACTTCTGAGGTTCAGTGAAAATATCTTTAGTGAACAAGTTAGGCTCTTCAGTTTTTCAAAGAAACAGAGTTTCTTCTTGGCAACGTCGTTCCACATGAATTTAAAGTCACAAAGTCACTTCTGGACAGTTTTCACAGCGATTGGTAGATCCAAATCCATTGAAATATCAATGGACGTCTTGTGTCTGTCCATATAGGACAAATGTTTGATTTTCCAATTGGTCTGAGCAACAGTTTTCAGGATGTGCCACTTCTATGTCATTTGAGGTAGCTACCAATTTTTTGTACAACTTTCAGGCTAGATAACACGCTATTGTTATCTTTTTTTTTTACACTCGTAAAATGCTAAAAAAATTTATGCATTTGTTTACTATATTCTATTGGTTGTCTGACAAACAAGCAATTAACATTGGTATTGTTAAAGTTTTGTCAACATAAAATGCTGTGATAATGTAAGGAAAGCGAGCTTATAAAATACTGGCTACTGATCATGTTGATGTACATCTCAATTGAAAGAACAGCAAATTGCTCTTCTATGGGTGTAGCACCCATCAGGAATGTTTTCTTTTCAGGTATTTTATGTTTGATGTCTGTCATTGTTCTTAACTTTTGTTATATATACCAGTGGGTGGCAGATGGCCAAATGTAGTTTGAAAACCCATTGGGGAGGAAGCTGATTTAGTGAACCTTCCATAAGATGTTTTTTTCCTCACTCCCGTATTAGTCCAGCAATGCGGGATTTTTCCAGATTGGAATGGAACAGTTTGTCGCTATCATTTCACCAATGGAACAGTTCACTGCCATTAGGTTTCGTATTATGTACCCTTTAAAATATATTATATTCACTTTAACACTTTGACTCTTTAATCATTAAGAGAAGTCTTAAGATAATCTAGAAAAAAACAAGGGCGATTATATTTGACATAAAGACGTATTCAAGTCAATACGTAGGTAATTAAAGAATAAAACATATACTATGACTGTTTGCTAAACTGTGATGATATGTAATTGTTCCTGCTATTATAGTCACTAACAATTCTGGTAAATGGTTACCAGCCATTAACTGTTTGTGATATATTGCACTCATGATGCACTTTTCTAATGCCATCCATAACTTATCATATTGCGGGGCGAGTCATTCCTAACTTGGCTTGTATTCTTCAGTGAGCAGCCTTTGCATTGTTGTTGGGCTTCTGTTATATAACAACCACATTTCTCGTGGTAACATATCTGGGCATATTTTATTTCCTGGGTGATTTGCGTGGCCAAAGTGGTAATCCTTAAACCAAGGTGGCAGTGGATGCAATTCTTCCGGAAGCTTTTCTGCCCATCTATATATGACCTTATCTAAATCTGCAACTGGCACAAATGAACAACTGCAGTTTGCATAAATACCTTTTTATATTGTGATTAAGATGACAAAGAATCACCTTCACAGGTGCACGAATGGAAAACCATTCTTTATTGCACTGAATGCTGCAGTTTCAAAGTCGCAAAACAGAATCTGGGGAAACTTCAAGTTGAGCTGCTTTTATCAGGTGAAACAGTCTTCCAAAGGTGTTCCTACACTTTTTAGGCAGCAAAGTGTATAATAGGGGATGAACCCTACTGAATCTTTCTGCAAGTTTTCAAAATGTTTCATTAACACCTAGTTTTTTATTCTCTTGTATGTTTAGATTCTGTTGGCTACCAAAAATCAGTATCTATTGTGGACTAAGGCCAGTGTCTGCTATTAAAAAGTTTTCAATTATATCTTGCTGCAGTCCATACATCTTGTAGTTTCCTGGTATAATGAGGGCTTTGAGATTATTTGGGACATGAGAAACTGTACTAATTCCATTTCTTTGCTGCCTCATCATTGTTTTTTTTTTTTTTTTAAATTTTGCAGAATTGGGGAGTGCTGCCGAGTGGCTTGCAACAAACCAATTGTGCACTCATTAATAACTTGGCTGTAGTTTCCACATTCTCTCTTACACGAAGTGTCATTTTTGCAACTGTTTTCAATGCCTGAAGCATTATGGGGATGCATGCACAGCTTTAGTGTTACATTTTAATGTGTGTGTGGCTTCTTGCTTTGCACTCACCTTGTTCATATTGTCAGTACTACTTTAACCCATTGCCTCTCATTTTACCAAAGATGTAAGAACCACCACCCACTATCACCTTTTCTCTTTGAGGCTTAGATAGAAGTATTTATTTTTGGTGGGCCAGTTTCCAACAGATACAACTATCCACTGAGCATTCTTGAAGAAGGTATGAATATTGAGTTAATTTATCATCATTATACTGTTATTAACATTATCATTATTCAAAATAAAAATAAACAGTGAAATTCAGGTATCATCTGCTTTTACACTTGACTGTTTATATGTAAACAAATGCATATGAATATTACTTCAAACATTGTGCAGGTTAATATATAAATAAACAACTATACATTCATTTAAATTCAAAAAATTTTTTTTTGCCTAATAGCATTATGGTGTATTTCGATACCCTATTATTTTTAAATACATGTGTAGTGCTAAAAATAGCAAGGGAGAAGCAACAGTTGTGAATTGTCCTAGACTGCTTCCAGACACCCGATTGTTTTCCTTATGGATGAGCAAAGGAACTCTAGAGTTGGGATTCTGTCCTGAGATCATCAACATTTCATGGATATGCTGTTGATTAAGAAATTAACAAATACCTGGCTAATGTCATTTGTCACTATTCAGAATTCTACAATTCAGTCTGATGACACGTTGTTGTTTAATGGTTGGCTTTGTATGCGCTGAACAAACATAAAGTTGGTACCTCTGATTATACAGGCCTCTTTCTTCACCTGTTTGCTACTCTCATTTTATGAATTTTCAATATTGGTTTTTGTCATTTTTATTAAAATGTTTTGATAGAAATTCTAATACATTTTATCTTTCAAAAAGCGCTTACGTGTTCAGACAAAATTTCTTAAGCATTTCTAGAGAATTGGAGTGACTTACGAAGATACAAAAAAATGACAGGTGGGAGATGTTATGAAGAAAATTTCTCTACATACACCCCCCCTTTTTTTTTTACATCTATGAAAAAAAACTAAATGTCTGGTAGGTTTTGTTTCAGCAGCATTTGGTAATTTTGTTGTGTGAATCACACTTCATTTCTGAGACTTTCACACTGAACTCCATTAATTGTTCTCCCAGAAATGGTGGACAGAAGAAAACCTTTGACTTTGGTAGACAGCAAAGTTTTCTTGAGTTACTGGAATTTAGGAAGAGGAACAATACTTAAACAAATCCCAGTCCACACTTTTCTCACTAATAATAAACCATGAACAGATTTCCTCCCACCTCATTTCAAGCATTCTTCGTAGTAGTATTATCTAAAAAACATAAAAATCTAATTTACTTCTAAGGATTTAAAGTGTATACAATTAAAAAAATAAATCTGACCATTTGAGCCAGATAAGGAATGTATTTTTTTTTATCTTGATGCAGATACTGAAAAGTCATGTGCACTCACATCATATCCTCCATTTACTTTCATAAATTTTTTGAAATATGTATGATTTTGTATAATTTGTGTAAAAATGATTTATAAAAAACCATATTAAATTACAAATCATTTTCTAATTATTGCTTTTTTGCTGGTGTTTTGTCTAATTAATATTTAACCTCCCTACAAGCAAATTTTAAGGTAAACACCTGAAAATATGGACTGTCAGATTACTGGAAGCACACAAAATGTTTAATATTTTCCTATGCCTTATTTCTTTTATTATAATCAACTATTCATGATAACTAAAGAAAAACACAATAAGTTTAATTTTGCTAAATCTTAATAGATATAATCTGACAAACTGATTTTAAAATTATTTTCCAGTAGTTTTCATCCCTTTAAATTTATGAATTAAACCATGTTTTAAAATTAGTTTTATTTCCGTCCACTCAATAATGAATATTAAAATAAAAAAGCTATCACAAAATATGTCAACTAACAGACCATATTAAAAAGTAAGAAAATGCCTGGTAGTTTGAGCTTAATGTTCACCGTTTTTAAAATGGCCTGAGTTTTTAAACTGGTGTTGTGGATTGGGCAGAAATGGAATTTCTTATTTTATCCTCTATAATAAATAGGTTTTCTTCTAGGCTGCTACATGTAGCTGCTGCAATTGGGACTGATGATGTCAACATGAAAAACGATTTGTTGTTGTTGTTGTTAAGGTGATAAACATTTTCAAAATTAAGTGCTAAAAATTCTTTCTAGTCTATGACAAATGTTAGAAAATATATTAATTTTATTTTATGGATGACTGATTGAACTCTCTCCTCATTTTTCGAACTGACAAAATTATAGAAAGCCTAGCCATGCAACTTTGTTATTGCGAACTTAAATTGTTCTGTTTTATTTGTCGGGGTTGTGATACGTCCAGCATGTTTCTTGTTTTAATTACTATGGTACCCCTTAGCCCACTCAAGTTGACATGAACCTGCCAAAATATAAAAAGAAAATAATTATCATACCTGAGACTTTTGTCTTTGAGCTTTAAGGCACAGGCCCCAAATATTAAACAATGCTGTGCTCCCTTTATTGGCGTCGTGTTATAAACATCTGTTATGCTTGATGGCTGTCACCATTCATTCATTTACATTTTGGAAATGTGAAGATTCAAAAGGTATATGAAAGCTAAAAGGGTAGTGGTCACAATCCATAAGTTTTAAACTGGCTGAAACCACCCCTCATGTTTGACTAGTATTATTTCAAACATGGTTCTGAGATTAAAGATTCAAACCAGTACAATTTCTTATTTAAAATTTGTGAATCAATGTGATTTCCTGCAGAGGGCTGTCCTCCAAACCTAGTCGTTTCTTATATCAAGGACAATACTTTTATTGCATCTAAATTTTTATTTGGCTTGGAAAAGAAGGGTTAATATGTGCCTCCGATCTTTGCGCACATTTAAAAGCTGATCTGATAGGCAGCAGTATCTAACATGCAATAGTAGCTTTAGAAAGTAATCTTTAACATCCTGTGCTTAATCACGTGGTATTACATCTGTTAAAGGATAATAATAATCTTTTTTTAATGATATTATTTTAGAATATTTATTTAACTTTATTAAATTGTATATGTGGTGTAGTGATGTGTTACTAGTATATGCCTATACTTCTCCAAGGAATGGGAAATCAGCATGCAAGGGTCCCAGCAGTGATGTCTAAGCCATACTCAACTTCCATCACCAGCTAATGCCATTTCTTAACTATTCAAACAAAACCACACATTAGGTTTTACCACAGCCAGCTTAGTAGCTGTAAATGAAATAAGAATTGACAAGTTGGCACATTTTTATGTATTAACAAACAGTTATTAACTTACATGCTCAATATATCATAGTATTGATTTATTTGTTATGTGAAACAGATGCTAGAAATTAGAGCAAATAACAACAATACCACGGCCATTGATGGAGACTGCTTTAGGTTCTCTCAGTGCTGAAAAGAAGGAAAAAAAAACGTGTTTCAATGCAGATCAGTGTCAGAACTTTCTTTGCACTAGCTGAGAAAACCAAAATAATAGAGATCCAATTCATAAATGATGTAATCTTTTATTATAATATTTTCTTTGTAGAAATCTTGAAAAAAAAAACAAGCAAAAGCACTCTTGTTTTGACACACTGGTTTATTATTGTTGTTTTTTCTAGCATAAGAGATGATGCTTGCTGTAATTTCTTCTTTATTTGACACTTTTGTACCTGTACAGTAGGTGAATTTTAAACCAACAAATGACAGTAAAACTACTATTGCAGTAAAGAGTCTTTGCAATCTGAGTATATAGAATGTTATTATGTCAGCTGTTCAGGGAAAATAGATTAGCAGTGAAATTACAAAGAAAGTAAAATAACTGCCCATTGATGACGATAAAATATTTTATATCACCGATGAATTTGACAAAACATTAAAATGTATAAAAGCATTCCTTAGGAAATATTTTCATCTGTAATCACAAACACAATATGTAAATGATACACAGGAAAACCTTTGATTCTTATCTTAGTTTGGAAGCAGAGAAAACAAAACAATCATTTCCTGGCTGAATGTATCTAATTCTTCCATCCGATACAAAAGCCACCTGGAAGTGTTCCACATATGTTGTATACAACAATTACAGAATGGTGAGATCAAAGGTGGAAAGCAGTTCTTGCTCCTTAGCTAGTCTTATAATACATCAGATGACCCTCCCTTTCCTAGATGCCATGTTTTTCTGAGTTATCATTGCATTGGTGTGAACAAAGGGCAGAGTGATGGCTTTATTGACGCCAGACATCACTATTCATCAAGAAAGATGGCAGGAGAACTACTGTTACTGCTGAGATTGCAGAAAATTTCAATTGGTGCTGCTACTAATAATACTAATACTATAAAAAATGTTCAGATGAAATCCCCTCAAACAGATACAATTATAGTAATTCTATTTTCAACTGAGGTTTATTTCAATGTCTCTAGGAATAATAATGATCTTTACAATCAAATCTACCCTGGGTACTTCAACACAGCTGTGTTATTAGCAACATAACCACGATCTCTCCCTGTAGACAAATGATCCTACAGCAGAGCTGTTTCTTTCTTTAGCTGATGTCAGAGAAAGTCATTTTCAGTTTATTAACAGGCATGTATGCTTTAAATAACCATCCATAATCTTATTTATCAAATAGTTACATCAGCTGATATCTCTCTACTTAAGACTGCATTAATGTAGATTGTTAATTTTGTTTACATTATATAGGTGGGTATTAAAAATAATATAGACAGAGGTAAACTTGACCTTTTATTATAGTAATGGTTGCTGTTTCCTATCTTTGCTTGTAAAAATCATTGAAGTGGTTTGACCAGCCTCTGTTGCTGTACAACAAAAGTAGTGATTTGCGAGACACCACAGGGCTCGTGTTGAACAGGAAACATTCTTAAATATATAACTTCTTTTGTAGATTAGAGATGGCAGGAAACCATGAGAACTGTCAACCTTTTACTGCTTCTGTTCATGGATTTCATAAAGTCAGACTTTGCAGTATTGTAGCTAAATGGTTAGAGCATGCCAAACCTATTGTTTGATTATTTCGGAGTTTTCCAGGTAATACTACTGTGATTCATTGGATGCATAATTTTCTCAGTATTAACATTTTTTAGGCTATTAGCAAGAAGGTATTTCAGGTGATACGATTAGTAACCATAGTACTTCAATCAGTAATTAGTATTTTAGAGATTACCAGAAATTTACCATTATTTTTGTTTGTTTTTTTAAAAAAATTATGATTTTGTTTGTTGATTTTTTTTTCACAGACATATAAGCTATAATTTTTCGTTTATTTTGACTTTTTGTCCAATAAAAACAGAGCCGTTTACCAAAAAAGGCTTCAGCTGGATCTCTCTCTCTCTTGCCCATGTTACCACAAATCTAATGGAGGAGTGTTATGCTACTTGCTGATACTATCTTTTTATAAATATTACTACCACTACAGTGGTTCAGAGACTGAGGGTTTGAATCCTGGTCAAAACCAGTTTGGTTTGGCATATCTCTTAGCATGGGTTTTTATTCCTCTTTGCAAGTCAGCTTCATGTATTTCCACTGTCTCTCTCTCTCTCTCTCACATCCAAAAATTAAAACTTCTAACAAAGACTTTTTGTGCCCTAACTCCTTCATGCCTGCCACTGGCTGAAACAGTGTGAATGGTGCAATACAAGCCATCCCCATTATTAACAATTTGTGTGTAACTTCTACTGTCAAAAGAACATTGTCAGTAGCATAATCTTTGGTTATGAAAGACAAACAAACTTCACTACAAGGTTTTACACAGTAATGATTGTTTACTATGTTTATCTGCTTCTGTTTAAAACCTTTATTTCACATTTGGTGGACCTCGTTTATGAAAATCTGAAGCTCGCACCACTTCCCAGTCCTGGAATCAACACTATAAATCCATGCATAACTCTTATATGACTATTTATGGATTCCTTAGCCATTATAGAACCTATTGTGATACGCGGACAGAAGTTTATAGTGCTATTGATAAGTGCAGATTAGATTAGTGGAGATATCAAATTGATTAAGTTTTTTTTACTAAAAATGAACAGCCTACAGAAACAAAGACCCTAACTCTGAGTAATGTAACTATTTAATAAGGACGTAATTATACAGAGAATTCTGTGCACAAGTGAACATCATATGATCCTTCAACTCTGTTAACACAAAGCTTAAACCATGTGAATCTTTGGTTACTATGTAAGGGCTGTACCCATGAAGGTCACACCACTTTTGGGTGATTACATATTTGTATAACAGTAGGTATAAAACTTTTTACATAAGGAAGTTACTGAACATTTGGAGTATGGTGCTTTGCCAACAACTTAATGATGAGCAGCTACAGACCGGAAGTAGAGAGAGAGAGATGTGGCTGCTGACCTTAGTGTAACATAACTTGTTATCAGTCAACTTTTGCAGAGCTACAGAAAGACCAGTTCACTTTACAAGAGACTTGACAGGGTTTATCATAGCAGTATTGACTATCAGAATGATTGTTACATTACTTATCTAGCTCATTGCAAATATACTGTCGTGGCACATTCCATCCGGAATAAATTGCAGCAGTTCTGTGAGACTTGTATCTCTGATTGGACTGTATGAAATTGGCTATATGCTCTGCTAATCTAGATGCTAGACATCCAGTATTCTACACACCTCTAATGCCAGAAAAAGACAGACAAGATTGGAGTGGTCTAAGTCCCACTAGAACTGAACTTTGGTAGATTGAAGCCAGATTCTCTTGGATGAAAGAAAACTCTAGCATTTGCTTTGCTGATTGTTGGTTATGTACCTGGTGGAACAAAGCTAACATAATGCTAATTGCATTAGTGGATGGCCAGTATTTTTGCTGATATGATTGCTGCAGGTCAGCACTACCTGAATGAGGTCATCAGACCTATTGCTATAACATTTGTATGTGATCAATTCATCTTCATGGACAATAATGTGAGAACCTTTCATGCAAGAACAGTTGTAAAACTACTTCAGGGAAGGAACTGTCCAACTTCTATGGCCTGCTTACCACAAGATTACATCCAACAGTATAACATGCAGTGCAAGTCAAAGGCAGCTATGCATGCTACTAAAATTCACATGACTTTAAAATATGCAGGTAGTGAATATTCTGTCATTGCGATGTTACTAAATGTATCAAACAATGTCTCAATATTGCACAGTATGAATTCTATACATTGAAATGTATTCTCATTTCTGAATTGTGCAAATGCTATCATTAGTAAATTTGTACAATTTATAGTCCAATGCCCATGTTTTCTTGATCAGTGTATAATTCAACTAATATAAATGCAAAATGAGTAAATTAAATATATCTTACCTCAAGCAATAGATGGTCAGTAGCAGAGACACTACCTTTTGCTTCCTTAAAACTGGAACTTACTCATACCTGTAAGTCAACAACATTGTTCACTAATCTCAAACAGTGGATTAGCCACTATGATAAACTTGTATTGGTTCAGTAACAGACATCTTTCTGGGTAATGTGTGGAAACAATGCAGTATAAATTCATCCGTAATTACAGCCAATACAAGACTAGTGAAAATTTTCAAAATGCACACAAATCTTTATGTAGTTATGGTACTCTGATAGTTATGATATTGTGGCATTTATTCAAAGTCAGACCTTGTAATCAGTGGAACACAACATGTAAAGGTTTTCATGCTTGGTTATCTCCAAAGTTATGCACAGTATCCTAAAACTTTCGTAACTTCTGAGTAGGAAGCTACAGCTCACCATCCAGCTAAATGACTCAGCCAATTTGAAATGATCTGTAATGTGATGAAACCAGAGAGAATTTACGTCATAAAATGTAATATCTTAATTTTTTTAAAAAACTTTAATGCTAAGTTTTAAAAAATTCAAAATTTAACAATTTCCTTTTATTTGTATTCTTTTAGTGAAGACCTCAGCCAAATGTTGGTATGCAAACCATGCATTTTCTGTAAGAGTTTTTTAATAATAACGTGTGGCAAACCACCTCAATGATTTCTTGTTTTAATTTAAATAAATGAGAAAACCCAGAATATTAATAAAAATTTCTGCTGATTATATGGGTCTGCATTTGGTTTTTCTTTTTTTTTATTACTTTTAATCCCAAAAATGTCAAAACATTTGAGAGATATTAAAATGAATGTTTGATGAGGAAATTAACATTAGGCTGCACACCATCTTAAAGTGTCCCTACTACAGCAGCAGAATACAAATGATAAACATCTGTTTGGGAGAAATTGAATTCAAAAGATTTCTAACAACAACCTTTTTTCTCTTTCATAAACTGAAGAAAACATAGGAAAGAAACTGAAGATTTTCTTGTGATATTTAGACACAATAACTGGTTAAAAAACAAGGAAGATAATCCTGGTGGACAAGCTTAGTGCTGCTTATCCTGCACTAGAAAGCTGGCTCTTCTGACCAGGCAGAAAACCTCTACTAGAAACTTCATTTTTAGATGTGGGAGAAGAAACCCTACATGACTTGGTTGGTAAAGGGAGCGAGAAGAAAAGTTAGTTAGGTGGACTCAACTGAGAAGCAAACTCAGTGCAGTAGGCTGTGTTACTTAGGCATAAGTATTGGTTGACATTTTCTCAAAGAAAAAGGTAGTAACTTTTTCTTTTTTTTTTTTTAATAAACTTCAATTAATATCGAGAAATTTCTAGGCAGATTTTCTATTTTATTGCGTTCTGACCTACAATTGCCAACCTTTTATCCTCTTCTCGATCCTGGTGTTATAAAGAAATCTGACAAATGTATTCCAATTGCTATTGGACTTCTGGAAACACTACATTATATTGAGATTAGGATAATTTTCTGATTGCCGATTACCAAGTTGTAGTGAGCTATTTACTCGCTTTGCTTGAATTCTCATGTATGCTAACCTGACGTGTGATTTAAATGGCTGCTTTGTACCTGTTTTCATTTATGCACTCAGTAACCTGAGATGTTAGTAGACACTATATAAAGTAACCTATTATGTAGCAAACTAAATGTACTGTTTTTAAATCATTCCTTTACTCTTTCTGAAATATTTTTTTCAAATTTAAATAATTTTAGCATATATGAATATTTGATATGTTTTATTAGTTGTAAATATAATGAAAGAAAACATTTTTGTAAAAAATAAATATTAAGATAGATTTTCTATAAAAATATTTGCATAAACAGCATTCAAAACCTCTAGAAATAATGTGCTATCTTCTGTACACCTCTAACAAAATGTTTTCAGCAAATAAACCAATAGTAAGATACTACAAAATAACAATTTAGAATTGTATCTTGTACATTAAAAGGAACATTTAGTATACCAGAAGTGGACCAAACTTGAACAATGCATTGATGTAATAGTCGTCATAAAAGAAATATGATTTCAAATAAACTGAATTTGTTTAAATCCTATAAGGCTACAGTGTATTTATATACTTTTAAAAAATACTAAAACAAACAGCACAGTTCATTTGCAAGTAAGTTTCCTTTTATATTTCAGCAATACTCGATACTGAAAGGCTTAGATGCAAATGTTGTTACACAGGTTTTTCAAAAGGTTGATAATAGTTATTTAGGAGAAGACTGTGTCTGAAATAATATAAATTTAAAATATTTTAAAGCATCAATTAGCATGTATTTCAAATTAATAATTCATAAATTTAGGATTTTTGGGAGGTCCAGCTAAGATGGTACTTATATATATGTATATATGGTTTATTTACACTTTCGCTAAAGCTACGGATAAAAAGACAAATAGAAAAAGTGAAGGATATAGGTGTGTGTGTGTGTGTGGTACACTTTATCATAGAGAACATTTTCAAAAAACAGATGACAATGCAAGTAAATGGAATATTGTTTTCTGAATCACTCATTCTAGAAATAATAGAACCAAAAAAAAAACAACAACAAACTTTTAGAATCTGAATGTTTTTGGGGCTTTCAAATAAGAAAATCAGTTAATCCATCTGTCTACATCAAAGTCTTTTCTGCACCCATCCTCAGAAGAACTAGACCTTTCTGAACTGACTCATAGAATTATGAAAACATGTTTTGATCAGTTTCAGTTTACTGAAGAATCTCTCTTCACTAGCAACAGTTAAGGGAAGAGTAAAAAGAACAGGAAAAATAAGTAGAATGCATACATTTGGAAAACTCAAGGCAAAAGATAAAATGTAAAACTGAGTGAATTAAAATGAAAAAAAAATTTACTTTTGGAAGAGAACAACTTGGTTAGAAAAACCCAATAACAAAACAAAAAAAGAAAAAAATTACTTTTTAAAAGCTATTCTGACAGATCAATCAGTTGATTTGGTTTTCGCTTTGAATAATCTTTTTTTTTTTTTTTTGGTGAATTTGACAACAGTTGTCTGTCCAGCAGTCATGGCCAATCAATGGCTAAAGCATGCCAAAATACCGAGAACCAGGCTCTTCCACTTTGTTTGTGAATGTGAAGATGAAAGTGTGTCACGGTGGGTTAGGATCAGTGAAAGAACCTAATTCGTGTGCATCTTATTGAGGAGAAAATGTTTGTCTATTAAATTAAGTATACATTGTTGTTCAGAGAATTTGGGATCCATACCCATGCCGATCCCTGTGAATGCAACCTTGCGTAGGAATTTTATGACTCTGGCCATCATAGGCTTTGGTTTTATTGTTTTATAGCAGTGCTGCTTCAGACAAGTTTCACCTGAACACCCTGGTATATAAATAAATAATGTTATTGTAGTAGAAATTAATATTAAAATTTTTTCAGCTGTTATTAAAATTATACTAATTGTTAATACTAAAAAAGACAAATACTAGATGGAATTCCAATTTCCATAAAACTTGCCAATGCTTAAATGAAGGTAAAATTATTTAAAAAAAAAAAATAGATATTAAAATTATTGTTATATGGGTGACAATAAAATTTAAAATATGTAACTTTACAGATGGATCTTTAGGTAGTAGTTAAAACCTCAGGTGTGAAAAACAGTGCATTTATGCTACAAAGTAATTAAACATTAGACCTTCCAAGTTTAGATGTTTTGAGAAAAATCCAAAAGTGGCTTTTAAAATAATTAGAGGCCTTGGGCAGGTTAATAGGGACAAATTCTTCTGGCCGTTTACAGTTACTATCACTAAGGGTAAAAATTGTAAACTAGCTAAGATTCAAACATGTTTGCATATTGGAATATATATTTTAGTAGCAGAAATGTTAACGAGTGGTATAGATTAGAATGAGTGTAGTTAAAAGGATTAGCATTTATCAATTTTAGCATCATATTAATGGATATTTTTATTTTCTGTGGTGAGACCTTGTATAATGGCTCCCCACCTCCTAGTTGCTCCTAAATTAAACCAAAACAAAAATTAATAGATAATTAAATTTTATCTAAGAAAATAATGAAAGTATTTGCTAACATAGAATTGCAAAGCAAACATTAATAAAATTATTCATTTGCTGAAAGGAGGATTTTAAATTGATGGATCTCTGTGGAAATTTGGTAAGAAACAACTTTCCAGATGTTTCTACACTGGAAATAATGTTTTATGTTGGTATCTTGAGTATTTCCCCCCTATAATTTGAAAGGTGTGTGTCGAGTCAGATGAAATAAAAATTCAAAGAATTCTTTACTAGGTCACTTATAAATTTATTATTTTCAAAATGCCCTGATTTTCCCAGCAGAGAAGATGGATGGAGCTAGTTGTTATAGCAATAGCATCACTTAACTCCTAATTAAACATATAGATGAGCTATAATTATATAATTGATTGAAGGTCGAAGCATATGATGTTGATTATAGCCTATCTATGCATTTAATTAGGAATTACAGGCACTGTGACAACTTACCCCTGTAACAATCAGCTCCAGTTTCTATGCTTCAAGCATGAGACATGCTCTCTATTCATGAAGATAGATAGATAGATACATCAAAAGTGATGCGTTGTCTGGTGTAGAATTCTGACTATTTAGTGAGGACATATTTTTCAAAAAAACTACACAATTATGGTATTTAATCATAACATTTTAAGTAGCGAAAATTTTAGCTCGTTTTGGTGTATGCTGGCACAATTTATTCTAGCTACTACTTTTTCACTAGCCATGTGGGTTTCTTCTGAGTAGTCTGGTTTCCTCCCACATCTAAAAAAAGAGTTTTAGGCGGAATTTCCAGGTACACATGGTAGTCAGTCGTTTTGTGGATAACTCTCGACTGGCCCTCACCTTGACCACTACTTAGTACCAAGGACTGCCAAGAGAGGGAAGTAACCAGGGTAATTGCCCTGTAGGTGACAGTGGCATATCATGATATTATATTGGAGGAACTCTCACTTCAAATTTACCTTGAGGCTTGGTTTGCCTGTCATTGGCCCTGGCCATACTCAGGTAACTTGCTTGGTCACCATGGCTGATATTCCACACCTTTTCCTTCTAACTCACTGCTGTCAGCTGTTCTTAGACCTAATCCTTGACAGTTAAATCAAGGGTTCAAAAAGAAGAAATAGCCTGTTTTCAAATAGGTAATTAGCATTTATAATTTAATGCAATTTAAACATTTATTTAAATTTTTTTTTTCTTTTCCTGTAATAATTTTCTAGAGCTCATTTATGGTATTCAATTTAGCAAGTTTTGCTGTCCATATATTTATTGGAAGAAGATGAGTGGCTTGCTTAGTTTGGACATTTCCCATCACGCTATTAGTAGTAATATAAACTAAAAAACAAACCTACATTTAAGAAATTTTTACCTGTTGCCATTAGTTCTTATTTTTGAAGTTAATCATTTTTTAGTGCATCAAAGTGGATTGAGCTGGATGAGAACCTGCAACATATTAGTCGGTAAGTTTCTTTAATATTGTAATTTGATTAATGCTGCTTCATTCATCTTTAAAAGATTTGCATATGAAAAATGAAAATAATTTCCAATTCCTTTGTATAAATTTTTAAAAATCTATAAAATAAACAACAATTGCTTTTTCTTATCTAATATTTTAAGAAAATGCTATACATACACACAAACAAACAAAAGGGATATTGAATGAAACCATGGAAATAAATGAGCTTCCAAAATTTACACCTGTAGCCAGAATCAAAAGATGAGGGCTAGGACAGTGAAGTATGAACCTAGATACACTAATATATACTGATGCCAATACAGCAACAGGACAGGTAAAAGGAACCGTATGGAAGAAGAATAAATTCAACTAGTATTGGCTGCCAATTCTGCAAAGCTGAGAGAAACTATTAAAACAGGATACAAATTTATATTTTTTAAAATAATAAAGTAGTAAATGATCTGGCTGTAACAAGAAAGTGTTTGCTGCATGCCAATAAATTTGAAACATTTTTTAATGTTATAATAAGGTATACCAATGCAATACTGAAGGCAGAGATTGTGTAGAAAAGTATGGTGGCCTGGTGGAATTAATGGGGAAAGAGATGTTGTATGCAGAAAATGCCATGCATGTCAAGGGGTGAGCCAGCCATCTCACCTGGAGCCAATACAGTCGACCCCCGCGTAATCGCAGTTCGGCATTCCCGGCCCCGGTTATTCGCGGAATTTTCCTTAGAACCCAACTAATAATTGTTCATGGAAACCCCCGCATATTCGCAGAATCACAAATATCTTCCGCGATTTTTTTATGGCTTTTTTCGCGGCAATATATATTTTTTCACGCTTTTTAACGCTAAATTATTAATAACAATATAATTTACTAATTTTGTAATATAAATACTAACGTAAATTCAGCAAAATATGAATATAAAATAAACGGTATTGGCTGGATGTTTGAAAGTAGCCAATCCGAGAGCGTTATTCATTTCTCCTTGATGCTGATTGGCTGCTGCCCATGATTCGCTGTCTCAGGCAGATGCAGCCCAGCATCATCCCAGTTTACCGCGTGTAGCTATCTCGAGTGTTTCGCTGAGTGTTGTATTTTTTATTAAATTATTATTATATATTTACTATGTTATATTTTGATGTTTATAGGCATTTTTATGGACCACGTCCAATATTCACGGTTTTTCACTCTTTGCGGGTGCTCAAGGGATGTAACCCACTGCGAATACCGGGGGAGGGACAACTGTATATCATAAACTGCTTCTTCTGACTAATAAATTCTGTAATGTCAATGACAAGTGTTAATGGTACACAAATTGTCTGAAAAGAGTTCAAAACTGCTTAAAATCAGAGTAATGAATGTCAGTATTTTAATCCTTTATGACAAATAATGGGAAAGTCGAGGCCAAGTCATGCCCAGGAATTAGCTTAGAAGAAAAAAGAAATGAAAGTAAATTTTCACAGCTTCTAGGAGCACACCACTTCACTTCATAACAGGATAGATTTGCAGAGTTAATGTTCAAAAGAAAATAATCCAGGTAGTGAAGTAGTAACATGAAGAATCTAGCCATTGGAGTGAATCAGAGATGTAGAGAACATTACATCAGGTTGGTTGACCCAGAGTCAAGAAGTGGCCAAGGGGCCAGGTGAAGCAGGAGGATATGTATCAAGCTAGGAAATAAAAGATGCTAAACTTCAGAACATGCTGTCATTTTGAGATTAATAAAACAGATATATATATATATATATATATATCTGTTTTATTAATGATAGCACTAGAAAGAGTTGATTATTATAGAAAGTCTAATTAACAAATGAGCTATAATCAATTTCATATGCTTTGATCTTAACTGATGCCATTTATAGCTTTTCTGTTTTAATTAGAGATTATTGGTGCCGCAACTTACCCCTGTAAGAAGTAAACCTGTTCTCTCCAATACTTTCTAGATAATCTACATATGCAAATTTATTTTGCTAGTTAATATTTTCTAATCTTTTTTTTTTTACCACTAGTGCTTTTCTGGTGCATATTATTGTCTAAATTCTTAAACTGTTTAACTACTAAATTTCGAGATATTACCAGTAAAAGATAAGGGAGCTAATTCTTGCAAAAGTACATCTGTTTCTTTTGTTGTTGTCTGAAAAACCTTAATTGATCTGACCAATGCTTTATTTCAATAATTTTCTGTAAGCTTGGCTGACAAAGAATTATAAGAAAATAAACACCCCCCTCCTACATCTGAATAAACGTGTAGCCATAACAGAAATAGAGGGTGAATGTTAAATGAAGCAGATATAATGCACAAGTGCAAAAGCGGTTGAGTGTATGAATTTTGAATGATTACATTGAAATATTTTTCTTTTTATTCATGGCTGCTGTTTGATGTAAAGATGTGGCTGCTCAGCTGAATTGTTCTTGATGACAACATCTTGAAAAGCAATGTTTTTATGGTTTTAAAACTAAATGTACAGCATTGTCTAAGCAGTAGTAATTCTCCGAGATGATATGTAATTAAGCATCTTCACATCTGATGCCTCAGGTTTAACTGAAAGTTAAGATGTGTTGTGGTAAGATAAATGAAGTGAAATTTCCAGAATATTCATAAGAATTATACCAGGGCATCCTTCCATACATTTCTTGAAGCCTTTAATCTTTCAGATGCCTAAAAGTCAACTTTTACTGAGAGAGCGGTACAGAGGTGAGAAAATACTAATGGCAAAAGATAATAGAGGTGGTTATTTATTACAATCTTTGTTGCTATGAGGAAGTGGCATAAAAAATGCACAAAATTCTGCTGCAGTAAAAATGTAAACAGGTTTGAAAGACTTTGTTTTTTTTTTGCCTCTCTTTTTTTATGGAGGAAAAAGATTTGAAATGTGACTAAAAAAAATTACAGATTAGCATTTCCCACCATTATCTGAAGTAAAAAAAATTTTACAAAAGAAATGTAAGAATGCTGTTTTTTTTTTCTTAAAAAAAGGGTTCATTTTTTTACAAAAGCAAACTCTATTTCCCATCACACAAAAGAAAAGGAGAATCTTATTAAATGATAGAGTATGGAAGATCATCTTTATCTGGCTACGGCTTAACAAAATATTTGGGTTTTGACACTTTTAAAGTTAGGGATCTCTCATAATTTCTAAACAAAATATATGGTAAAACTCTTGGCCCATCTGCAAAAAAAGAATTTGCTATTAAGAGTTATTCTTGGGGGTTTTTTTTTTTGCCAAATGTTACCCTTTTTATAGCTATCAGAGCATAATACACGGTTTGCTTGAGTAGGCCCTGACTAATTGCAGTAAACGGTGTCTGCCTGAGTTTCATTTACATATTCCTATTAATATTATCTTTATTATAATCATAAATATATAATTTGAAAATTAGCACTATATTTTAAAAATAAATTTCAGTGCCATTTTATTTGTAGTATTTTATGAATTCCTTAATATGATGAAAACTTGAAAAATCCTTCAAATTTTCTACTTTCATCATTTATTCCTCATCGCCACAAATTACATAAAAAAAGACAGAACTTTAAATGCAAAAATACAATTTTGGCCAAATACATAAAATAAATTTTAGATGGATTCTTAGTCATATAGTGCAAGGTATCAGTAATTTGCTAATTAATTTTTTTATAAAAAGGAAAAAGAAAAAGATGCTTATGTGGCAGCTACAGTATTAAGTCTCTAAAAGTTATAGCACCAATGGAAGTATAGATTTCCATGATGATGTAAAAAAAAAAAAAAAAAATTCTGAATAAGCAACATTCCAGCTTATGTATCTTAGGTGCATTCTAGATCATCTTGAAGTTTACAAAACCATATCAATGTCAAGGATTGGTAAATTAAACAGAAACATTTATGGTTTGTTAGCAGTGTCCAGGTAAGGAATGAGATTAGGACCAAAGTGCCAAATAATTTTGTCTTGGTACCAATGGTCAAAAAGATTTTTATCACTAAGATTTTCATATAATGTACATGTCGCTGATATCTCCATTCCAAACTAATGTGCTGCTCCAACTATTTGGCTACAAAACAAAAAAAATGAGATTTGTCTACAATGTTACAAACTCAAAATCAATCTGTGATAAGCACAGTTTAATCACTGCTGACAAAGATGAGATGACATAGAAAGATTCTATTCTGCCAGAAGATCAATAATGCATAGAACAGAAACAAGCAGACAGTACACAGCAGTCCAGGCACTCACTCACTGTCTCAGAAGAGTTTTGAATTTTTCACTATTTGAAAGTGATTACGTGCATTTTTCATGCACTTTAAAGGTCTTTATCCGAAAGGATAGCTCTTGATGAACCAAACAGAGATAGTCGTGCATACTTTCTTGCCAATATCTTCAACAGTAAAATCTAACTTGAAGGTCTGAAGAGATCCCTTAGCATAGACATAGCAGGAAAACAGAAAATAACCAACAAAGACAAATTCTGTTTGCATTCCAATAAAACCATTTTGGTTATAAGATCATTAGTATCACTGCTGCAACTTTCTGCATCTACTTTCAGCAAATAACTTGCAGAAAAGAGAAGCATCTTTGCTGTTTCTATGTAAACTAATTCAAAAGCTTTACAGAAGATGTATAATTAGGGACATTTCAGGAAACCCAGCTAGATATCAAATATTTCAGCCAGGCTTCATTTGTGTGTCCAGTTCTTTTCAGAATTGTTGGATATACTTTTTAAAACTGAAGATAGCAACAGTCTCACGTTTAGTAGCATTATTTACACAAGATAAACAAATCTCTTTACCCTCTGTAAACCATGTCTGTTTTTAACTTAACTTATTGATATCACAGCCTAGAAGCACCAGTTAGTATCTGTGCTGAACTGGCTATATATTTAATGGACACAGTCATAATGTAAAACGTGGGGTCAGAGCAATCTACTGATTTGTTGTTACAATGGGTTATATTAACAAGGAAGGTACCTCGTGTCACACATAGACCCCTCCCTGGCTCAACCTGTTCTGAGCAATAAAGATGTGAAGGCGAGCAGTAGGCAAATGCATTTTCTGTAGTATGCAGAGGATTAATATTCCATATAAATGCTCAAAACAAAAAACAAAAACATGAAGTTTTTTAGAAACAAAGTTTGCTAGTAACATCCGTCTGTGGTGCAGCGTACACAGAGTGGTTGGGACACTGTTGGGGGTCTAGTCAATTTTCCCAAATGATTGTTCATATTTTTTAACATAATAAAGCCATTTAGGTAAGTGTTCTCATAATCACAGGGCCTTTGTACTATATATATACCCTTAATACATTGACTTCCTGTGAGGCTGCACCTGTAGAGTAATAATGCAGCAACCTTCAATATACATGCATTTCTAAATATTCCGTTGACTGAATATCATTTGCATAAATGATAAATCATAAAGGAAACTGCTCAAACATTAGTCATGCTACACTTACAATTAAACAAACAAAACAAAAGTAGTTAATCATTTTTAAATACCACTGCAGTGCCCATAGAAGCTGGGTTCAGCAGAATTCTGAGTATTCAGAAGAATGGAAGAAAGAAGTCATCCTTCAGTTGATATGCAATTGAAAGAGGAAAACAACCAACTCCAGTGGGCAGGAACCCATACTAGTGCCTTTCCAATTAAGGAATTGTAAAGATTAAAGGTAACCAGTAACATATTAAACCTAACTGGCAAGTATCAAACCTGTCTGCATAAGGTAACAGCATATAGAAATATCTAAGTTATTATTAATAAAAAGTAACTTGTTTGCCATGTATTGTGCCAAAATCTGCATTATATTGTAAACAGCAATGGCAAGTTTAAGAAAACAACAAAATGCGATAGTTTTAAAAATAATTTTCACTACATTTTACTGAGATAGCAGGTTTTTTTTTCTTCAGATAAATACCTTTTCTTGGTCAAAAGTTTTGAAATCACCCTAGAAATAATACAATATTTTCAAATCCAGTTGATGCCACTCGTCATAGCACCCATGACCACTTCTAAATATTTCTGATTGAGTCGCACCTTTTGTCACGCTTTATTAATCTTTTTTGAAAATCATGTATTCGCACATCAGACATCAAACTGTCGCGTTTTCAGTTTTGGTAAATTTTTTTCATTAAGTATGCGGAAAAACTACAAAGTGGTACATGCTGCATTATGTTAATGTGACATTATTATGTATTCCGCACGGTTAATCCAACTTTACCAAGCAAAATTGAAAAATTCTGGGGTGATGAAAAACGTTTAGCCACAATTGTGTATCTCTTTCTTTTTTTCAGATGTCACCTGAGAGTCGTCACTATTTTCACGTACCCATTTTTCAGTTGTCATTAATACCTGGCCTGCTCGTTAAAAGACGTGTAACAGGAAAGGAAATGTTTTTTTTTGTTTTTGTAACCACCTTAGTGTCACTTGACCATGCATCTCTTGATCACACTTCCTAACAGTCGGTCGGTCCACCATCAGACAGTATACTTTTCTCTTGAGTTAGAGCAGTCTCTCACATCAAAATAATTAGAAACTTAATCTTTAACCAACTGCTGAAAGAAAGCAGAGTGGAAAAGGAAAAATAAAAATGTAATAAGAGGCTAAAATATTGGGTAAATTTATGTCAAAAGGAAGAAATCTGCTTGGATTTTACAATCTTATTCCAGTTTATTCATTCATTTCTTTCCCACTTATTTTCACATATAATTTCTCTTCCCAACCAATGCAGTCAATAGAACGGTCCTTATCCAGGTAATGAATATTACTCATTCTGCTAACAGTAAAATGCACTGGTTTATCATAACTGGCCAATTTATAAACTATTTTTTAATCATCATAAAATGTTTATTAAGAAGTTCAAAAAGCAGTAAATGGTAAAAAAAAAAAAGAAAGAAAAAAACCCATGCATTCTTTGAAGATGACAAAACCAAAGGTGTATATTGCTTTACTAAAGATTGGGAGGTGTATTGTTTAAAATCACTTCAAATGTTTGCTTGCTGTGTGTACCCTTATGTGAGATAGATGTGCGGCATTAGCCCTGACCAGGTAAGTTACCAAGGTATGATCGTTACTTGTGGAACTTTCAACACAAGTATCCAGAAGATTCCTACTAGAACTCTCCGTTTTTTTTCAGATGTGGGAGGAAACTGAAGCACCCAGAGGAAGCCTACACAGTGAGATGTCAAGTATATTTGTTGGTCCAATCAGGAATCACACTTAAGCCCTCAATCTAGCAGCCCAGTAGTATACCACCAAACCACTCTACTGCCCTCAAAATTTGTAAGAAGTGGAAGCAAAATCACAAACTTTTTAAATGTTCTGCTCTTTTCTCACTGATTTGTTAGTTCACTATATTGGTCACTGCATAAGTAAACATTATAGTTAATTGTCTAAGGGTAATAAATATCTATTTTGTATCATCTGGCTATGTGATGAAAAAGACTGATAAAACACTATATTAATAAAAGTACTAATCAATCCAGTAACTAAGTTCTCATGATTTTATTAATTTGTATTGGCATAATTTGTTTAAAATGGTATCATTTATATCACTGACCAAACACGAAATTAAACTTTGACATTTAATTTAAAATCTCACAAGAATGACACAACAATAAAGACAACATAAAAATGCATATAATATTCAGCTAATTAATTTCAGGTTTGCCAATACCTCAAAAAATGAAATGGTATATAGTTTCTTTGTAAAGTTTTATGATTTTATTTTAAAATATAACCATTTTGAAGATTATTATAGCAATGTTAACTTCATCTGATTGGTGAGAAAATTAAGAACTTTTCTCACTTTTGCATCTCAAAAAATACGGATTGAAGGAGTATTTCTCGTGATACTTGTATTAGTTGTTAGTATTTAAAAATCTGAATTCCTAAGTTTCCACTAATGTATGTCATTGTCGGGAGATGTTCTATGTGTGTGCCTTTTTCTCCAATAAATGTCACCATTTCTGGATAAGAATCTGATATGTCAATTAATACAGTTTTCTGAAGCTTTTTTATCTTTTGCAAGCAAACTTAGAACAATATGAAGATGTCTGGTAACCTGAGTAATTTCTGAAAAGATATCTATTCTCAAGCCTGGCACAAAGATTCTTCAACACACATACACACACACACACACACATATATATATATATATATGACTATGAAACTTTCCCATAGGAAATGATGACATTTAAACTTATCTAGCTATCTCTCTTGTGAGAGAATAATCCTAATGGCTCTGCATATTCCACACAATATGTTCTAATGGGTCCAGGAAGTTTCTTTGGTTTTCTCTGTTCAAGCTTGCATTCACTAGCCTCTGTCTCCCAGCAGGATTGCCATTGTTCATTGTGTAATTCTCTGTATGACCTGAGCACTTAAGTTTCACGGGTTTCCATAATGGTAAGATTTGGATAAGTGAATATTGATTTGTATATTTGTGTGCAAAATGATAATTCCAAAATCCAGAATTAGCTGATAATGAAAAAATATTCTACAACCAGCCACGGTACCAAAAAGTTAAAAATCCTGAAAGATGTCAATAAAACATTTAAAGGTTATAACTTTACACCAAAATATGATGCAGTGTATTATCTATTTTCCATTTACAGGTGACACGATATATATTATTTGACAGTGGAACGACGTGTGCTGACTAAAGTTGAGCATAGTTTGAAAGAAAATGAACTGTTTTTTTTTGTTTTTTTTAAAGAAAGAGGACAACTACCATATGTTTTACTTATAGAACCTTCATCGATCAGTTAGGCAATTAATGCTGCTTTGAGTTTCTAGGTTTACTCACAATCAGTAAAATACACCATATTTAGCTTATCTTTTAAGCATTATTAAATGAAAATGTTTCATTGCCAATGATTCTAAAATGTCATTTTACAGCCTCAGTTCAAATAATTGTAATTTTACTTTTATTTAATTACATAACCAAGGATGGAATGTACAGTGGTGGCCATAATTGTGGATGGTTCACCAATAAAATTATTCATCAGATATAAATGAGGCTAGGAAATGTGAAAAAAAGTTAGTAAATAAACTATTTTGTTTTTTACATGCAGGAATTTTCTAACAATCATATGCTTACATACATGTAATTATGCGCTAAAACATTCATTTATGCCCCAAATATTAATTATTTTGTTGGTGAGTCTACAGTTATGGAACCCAGAATACATTTTCGAACAGAAAATATTAGTTTTCGGATGTTGCTTGTGAAATTTTCAAAGACAGCAATTTTTAAAATAAGATTCAAATATTAATTTTTTTTAAAAAAAAAATACAAGACTTTTATGAATATAAACTTAGAAATAGAGGAAGCAAATCCACAGTTTTTGTTTTTTTTTAAATATTTATTCACAGACAAAATTTACCAAATAACTTGAAAATCATATTTCTAAATCAGAACAAATGGATGTGGGAGATTTTTAAGGTAACTAATAAAATCAGAAATACTGTAATAATTTTATACACGATTTCTTACACACTTAACCAGTATTAGTATTAAGGGTTGATGTGGGAATAATGAAGAGAAAACGAAAGAAATAAGCAGAGTTTATTTGCTAACTTGATTCTCACAACAAAAGAAGTCCTTTTCAGAAAGAAACAAACTTCTCTACACACATCATCTTCGATTTATATGTCTATCAGAACATCTCATCCCTATACAAAAAGTAGTTTTTCCATAGTGTGCTTAACACCAGACTTGAAAATTAATGCTAAAAAAAATCTGTATCTTCTGCTTGTTTCTTTTATGCAGAGTATTGGAATGACCAGAAATCTGAGCCAAATTCATGAAAATAATGATAATGAAAATAGTACACGCGTTCAATAAAAATTGGGATGTACAGGATGCGTCCAGACCAAGTCGGATTTAAAAGCTTATTTTCAGCAAGCTAATTAATTTGCTAACAGAGTTAAATAAAATAACACAACAAATAAAAGGCAAAAAAATCAATATAATCAACTTTACCCTAGTAGGGAATGCTTCCTAATCTTCTCATAATGACAGGAAAAGCATAAGAATCTTAGACGATTTTGGTTGTTTTTTTTAATACAGGAAATGGAATTGAAAATCAACAACTTTTTTATGGCTTAGTGAACACCTATCCATGCTACACACTTTGGCGGTCCGAGGGATGGAGAGAAATTATTGAAGTTTGAGTGCATTGAACGAACAGAAAAGTACTGAAATCTTTGAATTTCTTCTGTTCTGATTTAAGGTTTTCATAACTCCTTAAATCTTATACTTCTAATATTTCATAGGTATTTCGCTTGATTTAATGGCAAAATTTGTATAATAAAATGAAAATTTTAATTCCTCCAATTAAAATTATAATACTAAAGACATTATGCATATAAGAAAAAATATACAGTAATGATGACCAAGATGAAAGATGAAATAGGGGATGAGCTGAAATGAATATAACAAGAAGAGTATGGCTCAGATTTTCAATTGATAGCAAAATTTAACAACTAAGGTAACAACAAAATTTAAGATATGACGACAAGTTTTTTTGTAGAGTCCATACACAAGCAAATAAATACAAACGAGTAGGAGGAAGTGTTATAGTTATAACAAAGAATAGGAAATTCTAAACTGAAAACAATGCAATCATTTTCTATAACTTTTTTTTTTTAAAAAGCGAAATAAAATAAAGAGATCTGGATTTCATGCCAAGATGCCACACTACCTTGAGCTTCAAAGCCATATTAATCTGACGGTAACCTGATGAATACATGGACAAAAAAAATGCATGCGTTCAACACTGGTTTGTTTGTACTAACATAAAGATTCAGTAAATACTGCAAGAAACATTTTGGAATAAATGTGTTTTGGTAATTTCTATCTTTAACTTCCTGATGCATAGAAAATTAGATAACTGCAACTTAATGCTGGCCTTGTATTTTTTTTTTTTTTATTAGAAATGTTTAAATGAAGCCCGGCTAAAGTGGCAGTGTCACATTGGTATCTGCTAGGTTCTATACCACTAATTCATCTGAATGTCACTAAAGAAACTACTGCTACATTTTTGACTGGAAGTTTTTAACCTGACAAAGAAACGTTGGAGCTGCTATCAGTTGCCAACTGAAAATTTCAGATCGTCATGTTATCTTGAATTTCTGCAGAAGATCTCAGAGTCTTTTGGTTCTTTTTTGTATCATCTAGAACCATCTCTGTTTCCTCCAAGTAAAAATGTCAGATTAAAAGGATTTATTTTGGTTTTTTTTTTGCTCACACATCAAAGTATTTAGTGGTACTGAAACAGGAGTTTTATGCAGAAAAAATTCTGTTGATCAACAAAATTTCCCAATATATTAATCTACAGTATAAAGATACGAGGTCTGTCGAAAAAGTATCTGACCTTAGGCTGGGAAAAAAAATTACGTACTTGGTGAGGTTCAATTGCTAATCCTCTTCGAAGTGGGCCCCTTATGTCTCCACACACTTAGCCAAGCAATCCTTCCACTGTTCAAAGCACGTCTGGAATGCTTCTTCCAGAATGGCTCTCAGCTCTGCCATCGCATTCCGCATGACGTCCTCTTGGCTCTCAAAGCGGGAGCCTTTCAGTGGCATCTTCATTTTGGGAACATCCGGAAGTCAGAAGGAGCCATGTCTGGAGAGTAGGGAGCCTGGCGAATGAGCGAAATGCCTTTCTTTGCCAAGAAACCTTGGATCAGCTGCAACGAATGAGCCGGGGGGGGGGGGTTGGCATGATGCAGCTGCCAGTTTTGCGAGGCCCACAGATCCGGTCTCTTGCACCAAACTGCATCACGAAAATGTCGGAGGACTTCCTGATAGTATTCCCTTGTAACTGTTTGTCCTTCTGGTGGGTATTCGTGATGCACAACGCCTCGGTAGTTGAAAAAAACAGTCAGCATCACCTTGATTTTGCTCCAGACCTGACGTTGGGTGCTTCCACTGTGATGACTGAGCTTTGGTTTCTGGGTGGTACCCATACACCCACATTTCATCTCCAGTTATCACGGTATTCTGGAACTCAGTATCCAGCAGGTCCTGCGCAACCTCAAGACGAAGTTGTTGTTCCTGAGAAAGCAGCTTGGGCACAAATTTCGCTGCCACTTTGCACAAGTCCAAATCCTCCTTTAAAATTGCATGTGCAGAATCTTTACCGATCCCTACCTCATCACCAATTTCCCACACCGTCAAACAACAATCCTCCATTATCAAGGTCTGCACTTTCTCGGTAACAACTGCATTACAGCTTGTTGATGGCCTCCCGGAACACTGGTCACTCTCCACTGATGTGCGGCCATCTTTGAACCTGTTGTACCATTCCTTTATTTGGGTAACACTCATGGCATTGTCACCAAAAGCCTGTTGAATTTTGCAAATTGTTTCCACTTGGGTATCTCCAAGCTTTTGGCAAAACTTGATGCAAGATCGTTGCTCCACACGTTCCGTCATTGCAGGCGAAATGAAAATGCAACGATTAAGTAGTACAGCACCTCACATGATGGCTATCTGACAGCGACTGACGAATCCAGTGACCCCGCCAAAAACCACATGAAGGCATGCGGCTACACTATGCACACTTTTGCCTCCCTAACGTCATTACTTCCCACAGGAAAAAATAGTCGGATACCTTTTCGACAGACCTTGTATATATCAGTAGCATGCAGTACTTCATGAACTAAGTAAAACCTTAGTAGCTTTAGTCCTGTTTTTTTTTCCCCTGATACAGTCTGCCTAGGAAATTACCTTTTAAAATAAATATCATTTTTTATACTTTACAAATGTTTAAAAACGAAAACAAAGTTTAGCTATTACAAGACTTATTACGCATCTATTGTGAAGTTGCTTTGGCCAAAAGTTGATTGATTTGTTACTATTGTAAGTAGGTACAGGATCATAGGAGTATTATCGCTGCCTCAGTTGGCATAGTAATTTAAGGATAAAAAACAAGCAGAACTTTACCAGGTACTAGTCAGTCAATGATTTCATAGAACTAAGTATTAAGGTTTCAGGCAGAAGATTGATAGCTTCATTATTAATGCTGTATCCCTCTTACATAGCTGACAAAATTGATAACTCTCTTGGCTTGGAGAATATGCGATGTCTCATCAGCAAAAAGAGACTTGGAGACAGATTTTTTAAAAAAAAAAATTATTATTATATTTATATTCCACAAAAATAGTTCTAACATTAAGAAGATATTATATAAACCTTTTAAACAGTTTCAATTAACATACAAAATACAATTTTTGATGCTTTAGTACAGTTGGTGATTGTGGAAATTTACCATTATGACAATAACATTTAATTACTGAATTTTTACAATGTAATAGTTTTTTTCATATCATAGAAACTTATAAGTAATTATTATTGGTTAAACTTTGGCTTACAATGAAGATACATCCAAATGTTTGTTACTGCAAACATGAAAACTTTGATTATAGTAACAAAATGGCGTAGCTACTAAACATTCAGATTTAATGTCTCATTGTAGCCAGAAACAAATCTTTTATCACATTCAGAGCAGTTATTATTATTATTTTTTTTCTCTCTCTTTTAGAAGATACTCATAGCTCACCTAAAGCCTTGTGTTTGCCAGTGCACAATGTGAATTTCATGCCAAAAATTTCACATTGGAAGAATAGCATGTGTTCTGCTTATAAATATACTGCATACTAGACTCATTAAAATGGCAGCTATTTCACAATAATAATAATTTCCCTCCTAGAATATTTGTAATGTTAGTTTAAAAAATGCAAAAGCTATATAAATTCATTAGATACTTATCAAGACCATGAAAATTCATGTATCTTAAATCATTACTGTAGGTTTAAGCTGCAAGCTACAGTCTCTCCTGTTCAACACATTGGCAAACAGAAGACTTTGTTCTAAGATAGATGAACCTCATGGAATCTCTTTTAGGTGCTTTGATCCCACATAAGCAAAAATGCCTGTAGACCTTGGAACAATGCTAATTATTCACCAGAATGGTACATTATTTAGCAGTCATGATGAAATACTAGAAAATATAAAATCGAGTATTTTATTACAACTTTGAAACAAATCAAGTGACAGTTGATAGTCCAATGGTAGACTTGACTGCTATGGCTGAGACTGGCTCAGCATAGCTCTCTGGCATGATTTCTTTCCACTCTTCTTTACTAATTGATTGCATTTTTTTCTCACATTTAAAAATGAGTTCTGGTAAGATTTTCTGGTCACCTGTAATAGAGATTCTGTCGGTAGCTTTCACCTTGACCACTGCTGTCAACCATACTTAGTTAACTAACTACCTGCTTGGTCACCAAAAACTGATGAACTGCATCCCTTTAGCTTGCTGCTGCTGCTGAGATGTCATTAAAATTTCAACATCAGAACAGGGGGTCTGACAAGCAGAAAGATAAACAATGCACTTCTGCAGTAACATAAAGGGAACAATTCTGTCTAATATAATTTCCTTGGGTCTTTTATTCTAGCCGAGAGATTCTATTGTTAAATCCATAATTTTTTTCAGGTCACCTATTTGATTCCCAGGAACTATCCAGTGAGAGAGGCAGGAAGAGCCCCTCCCCCCCTCTTGGTGTTAAGTACCCAGCACAACAAGTTGAGATGAAAGGAACTACTAGCTTCAAGTGATGATGAGAGTTGTGATGATACTGTTACATGTCATTGAATTGCTTTACGTGGTGTTCAAAGCAGTAGAACTGGCATATTTAACAATGGCAATCTGGCCGAGAAGTCAGTGGTAGAGCAACAGAATGCCATTTTATAATCTTGTAAACTGAATTATTAAAATGTTCATGCTGTATAAAAGTTACGAGTTTTTAAGGACGATATATTTTAAAATCAGTGTCCATTCACTTTTAATGCTGCATAAATAAAAGAAACGTACTTAATTTTTTTAAATAAGAAAACTTGGTCCCCAAATTACTTTCTACTGTATCAGAATCACATCGTTATTTAGTTTTATATGTAGCAACGCTGTATCTCTGTTTATTAGGGTCATACCTACAAGAGAGACCTGCTCGGAGCTAGTTTCTGTTACAAGGGTAAGTTGTTACAGCTCCATTATTTCCTAATTAAACACACAGAGACGAGCTGTAATTGATCCAAGATCAAAGCATATGATGCTGATTTATAGCTCATCTGTGTGTTTAGTTAGGAATTACTGGAGCTGCAACAACTGACCTCTATAACAATCAGCCTGTCTCCCTTGCATACTCTAACAAATATTTTAAAATCAAACATCAGCACCAACTTATTACATACAAGTGGTTTATGCAATTTTTTTTTGTTTTGCCACATATTTACTCTCTAAAAAAAAGCAGAAACAATTAATTGCATTTTTAAAAATAAAGAATTTGCAAATATGTTGTGTTGCAGGTTGGGGTTTAGATCATTAAAGTGAAAATTAAAAATGCAAAATAAATAATGGATTATCGGTAACAAAACAAATAATCTAAATGACTCGGGAGAGAAAAAAAAAACATTTTCAGTTTGCTTTTTTTTGATTTCTTATAATAAATGGAAACGTGGTAAGAGAGAGATCACATCTTTATTATCAGAGAAACAGCAACAAAATACTTACCTGACTGAAAACTTTCTCGAGCTCAGATCCACTACACTTTCCCATAATAAATGATGCCCTTTGCTGCTCTCCAGTTAAGAATTTTATTATACAGACGAATGTAAGTAACCCTAAACCTTTTTAAAAACCATTTTTTTTTTTTCTTTCCCTGCTTTAGTTGGAATAAAACACTTTTTTGTAATCAGAGAGGAGACCGGACGGCCGGTTATTATAAGACCAGTGAAAACTAAGTGTTTAGATGAGGCTATAATTGCAAAGGTTAATAGAGAATATTGATTATAGCTCATCTATATGTTTAATTAGGGATTACTGGTTCTGTAACAGCTTACCCTGGTCTACCCTGTTATCTGAACCAGAGGTTGGCTTTTTGTTGTTATCATTTAATGTTGAAGGAATACAATTTTTAGACCGTGCCATTTTCATGAAAGCCATTGTTTACTTTCAAACAATGGCCACAATGGCTTTCATGAAAAATGGCAGACTTCTTACCAGCGAGCTAGACAGACACCAAACATGAGCTACACTGATATTAAAAAGTTGCTGAGACTTTGTCAGTGCTGTATAATATTAGTATAATCTACTAGGAAAATTCAAATGAAACCAACGATATTAAGCCAGGTTTCGTCTGAGCATTCCTAATATTTTCAACATTGCAAGTTTATTCCTACTTAAAAGCTGAACTCCACTGATATTTAAAAATGAACAGAGTAATATTTGTGCTGTGAAAGAAACTTTCTACCATTTACTATAAACCAGTTTCACTGTATGCGTGTGATTCACCCTCAAAATATTAAGCCAATCAACAGATGGATAAGAAGATGAAAAATAATTTTATAAAATATGTAGCCATCTCTAATGGAAATCATAGCATATCAATTGATTTTCTGTGGCACATTTCCACTTGATATACCTGAAATACATTCAAGCAATAAAATGTAAATTCATTTTATGTTTTAAACCTTTATTTAGGAAAATAGTTTTATGAAATAACCAATACAGATTATTTTGATTGGTTCTGATTTCCTAGCACAATTATTAAAGTTATAGTTATATCTGTTCTATTAAGTAAATTTAGTGTTTGCTTGTTTGTTTTTAAATATGTATATGATATATTTTAAAATGTTGGAATGCCTAAATACTATGCATGTTTCAATCATTCTCTCCCATAATCTCTTTTAATTAGCAGATCAGAGAGTGAAAGGATTTATCTTATGGTGCTGAGGTTAGGTTGAAAACCAAGTGTTTAACTTTCAAATTGTTTTTTGAAAAATTAGTAATTGAGCTGAATAGAAGGAATATAGAAAAAATATTTATCTATAGCAAAAAAAAAATGGGTAAAGAACAAAAGTATCACTCACATAGTGATATTTCAAAAGATGAACAGAGTTACAAGAGAAGAGTGAAAAACAGAGTGAACAAAACTGAATGTAGTAATGTTGTTCATCAAAACTGTTATCATTATAAAACATGAAAAATTAGTATAGTGTGCTTTATATTTAAAACTTTAGAAAAGTGCTATAGTTTTAAAATGATTTTAAAAAAAAGTATCTGGAAAGTTTCTCTTATATACATTATTTAAAAAAAAATAGAAAAGCTTTTAAGAAAATTATACTGCTAAAATATTTCAGAAAGACTACTTTTACAAGCACTGAGAGCTATACAATACCACATGCAAAATAATCTCAACAGTGGATACTATTTTACTCTCCTTATATGCTATTTCATACATCTTGAGAAAAGGAATCAGTACAATACAATATTAAAGATAAAAGCAGAGAGTGGCATTAACAATAATTAAACAAATCACTAAGAGACAAAAAATGCAGGGGGAATTATCAAACTGTTAAAATAAACAAAAAACAAAAAAAATATCTTAAAACAATTATTTCTCAATTTTATTCCCCTCCAAGGTCAAAAGTGCGAGAAGAGATACAATAAGAATTAATGTATTTTAAATTTTCAGATTCTGCCATCGTTCAAATAGCTACATTACCACAAAAACATATAACTCTCTTTATTTATTTGCCAAGCAGTAAAACAAATTTGTTCTGTGCCATTTTAAGAACTCACAGCTAAATTACAGTATTTACTACCAGCAGAATATTAGTGTTTTTTTGTTTTTGTGTAGTTTCTTGTAACTGGATTTTTTTTAATGCTACAATTCTTATTTCTTTTCTCTTTCTTTCTGCTTGTCCCATTATAAATGTCACGTATAGATTTTATACTGACTGGTAACCACCGTATTTGTGACTTCCCATAAAGAAAGTAAAATTTTCTTTTTGTCACCTGTATTTTCCCAAAGAACTTTGATGTGTTGAGTTCCAGCTAAAAATCTGTTTTCACTATTACAGCCGTAGTATACTTGACTATTGTAGTGCCAAACTGTTTGGAGGGACCACATAACGTACAAAATTGGAAATAATTATGAAAAACAGAAGATAAACTTGGCATAATTTGCAAATAAGACAGTAGATTCACATCTCATTTGTAAAAGTGCCACAGCCATGTGCTGATATTGTGATTAGCTGTCATGCAGGAAATTAGAAAGAGCCACACCTGGAGGACTATAAAAGTATAAACAGTGATATCACTGTGGTAAGATGAATGTGAGATAAATACTATGGCTTTCGGGAAGGAAATATTACATGAATTGTGTATAAAAATGAAAGTCTTAGCTAGTGAAGATTACACAGCGACAGATTACTGCCAAACTTCATGTTTTAGAAGAAATTGAATGCAAGACTTTGAGGAGTATATGCGAAACTGGTGCTGTTGACAATAGATATGGTTGAAGGAGAAAGCTCAAATTTTCCAAATGAGTTAAGTACCCCAGGGTTTGTTCTCTACATGGTAAATGATGAGGCAGTAGAGATCTTGCAAATAACCTAGCTGCAAGTACTGGTGTTAATGTTTTGAAGAATAGTACAATACACATTAGCATGAAGTGATCTAATTGGATGTGTAGCTACCCAAAAAAACCTTCACTGAAAAGAGTGAAATGGGCAGCAGAAATAGAAACAGTGGGATAACCAAACCTGTAAGAGAGTTCTCTTTAAGGATGAATCCAAGTTTGAATTGTTTGGCATAAATCAACAGCAGTTTGTTCAAATCAAACTGGGGAATGGAATTCAGTACACAACAGTCAGAGTGAAACATAAGGGTGGATCAAAACAAGTATTGAGCTGCATATTAACCAAGGGTGTCAGATTTGCATAGAATCAAAGGTATACTGATTGCTGACAGGCATAGGCAAGTCCTCATCTAAGATAGCATTTTCTTAGGAAGGCGTTTCAATGGGAGACAGTTTCTCTTATCAATATGACACTGACCAAAGGCATACAGTCAAAGTAGTAAGAAATTACCTGAAATGTAAAGATGATGAAACGCTTACAAAGATGTCTTGTTTGCACAAAGTCCTGGTATAAATATCAGTGAGGCTATATGGGGTTATATAATTAATGAGAAAGTCAAACAGCAACCAAACACCTTGGAGAATTGTGGAAAGTGCTACAAGATATTTGGAACCACATTCCACAGCCATTCATACATTGATAAACTGCAATGGGAGCTTGAAAACAAGGTATTATGATCTATATATATCAAATGGATTACAAACCAAATACTAATGCACTGCACGACATATTTTCTTTTTGTATATTTTCTGTAATAATGCATTATGTATGTATTATATACATCTTTCAGTTGCAATTATTTATTATTCATGCATATCCTATGTGTGTGCTTCCATAATTAATTCCAATATGTTATGCATAGTCACTAGGACAAGAGTTAAATGGTCATAATTAAAAATTATAAAGGGCAAAATCTACCTAATTATTTACTATCAATGTATATGCAAAGGTTTTCAGTTAATTTTTTTTTCAGTAATGTATATAGCATGTAATCAATAATATATTAGCAGAGAATTTATTTTATTCTGCTTTTATTCATAAGCAGGCTAAACTACATGTCATATTACAGTATTTAATGAAAATATAAGTGCAAATTATATTTTAATATAAATAACAAAATTTCTGCATCATTACCTCCTCTTCTCTCTCTCTCTCTCTAATTAAAAGCAATACTATTATTACATAAATCATCAAAAATAAATTGTTTTTTGTCCATACTTTTGAAGAAACTATCACATAACAAATTTAGTGCAATTGTAATAGCAAATAAATAGTTAATCTGCAGTGTTTTTTTAATATGAATTTTCTGACATATTTTATATTAAAATCACTAAATTTGCTTGAGAAAGTTTAGTTTAGCAATTAGTGGAAAGCTATGCAAGGATTATCAAGAGGAAAAGGCTTCCGGTATTGTTTAATTGCTTAATGCAGTAACTATTAAAGCTAATTTTTACTTGTGGATAGACTGTCCTCTTTATTTTGAAAACCTTTTTTTTAGGTGTTTGCTTTAAATATCTCTTGTCAAACCCTGTCCACCAAACAAGTTATTTAGGTATGGTTGGGTGCTCTCGAGCAGTTGTTATAGCAAAAGCCTCCACTTGTTCCAGAAAAGCCTGTCTGAACTCTTAATTTTCAGATGACGGAGAAAATTCACATGGCCAGCTGATGAAAAAAAGAGAAAGAGAAAATTATGCCAGAGACATATCCTGACCATGATTTGAACCTAAGCCTTCAATTACAGTAATCCAGCAGTCAACCACTGGACCACAAGCTTCTGTCTCCCGTTCTTAAACATCTAAAATTCAAACTTGGTACATCTTAAGATGGGATACAATCAAACCTGTATAAAACCTATTTAAATTAACAGGCAAGATTTGACAAGCTGATACATATTCCGGCAAGCAATGGACTGTATGCATATCTAATTACCACAAGAAACCTATGACTTGTATATGTGATTATTTAATTTTGAAAACTAATTTCAAGACAAATTTTTTGAAAAATCAAAGGTTCATAAAAGAGAAGTCATAGCAGTTCCCAAAACCTGTTTTCAGTTTTGAAAAACTGACATTCAAGAAGTATTTTTGAAAAAAATATTAAAGATTTACATGAAAATTCAAATAATGCTGCTGAAACCTTTTTTTCTCTCAGGATATATATATGAATCATTGCAGGAAATGAATCCAAACAATTCAAAAAAGAAATCAAAGGGTAGTTCTGCATATAACTCCATTCTATAGTCTCATTTTATTGTTGTTGCTTTTCCAACATATAAATTGACAGTAAAGATACAAATTATTACTGTGCTGCAAATTTCTCAGATCTCTGGTAACAGGAAGTGTATCTTCACAGCGACATTACACTTTTCTCACACCGGTAAATACTGTTACAGTAGTGGCAGTGGAGGGGGTCTAAAATAGGTATCTATCTGACCATAATTCAGAAAGTGTTTCCATAAAGCAATGTTCCCAAACTCTTAAAGATATACTGGGGATGATGACGTAGACCCTGAACACCTCAGCTGAAAAGATTTTTATTTTTTTTAAAAAAAGGGAAGGTGGAACCCCTGTATAGTTCAGAAAAGGAGTCAGCTTTTGTAGCATTTCATTGTGTTAAGATTTTCTTGATTATCAGCAAAATGAAGTTTGTTTCATTATCCTCTACTCACCAGTTTTAAAATAAACCAAAATACCTGCACTTTATATCTAATATTTAGCAGACCCGCACCGTGCTAGTGAAAGACATGGCGTCACTTAAAACAGCAGTTCTTATCTACAGGAAACCTAGAGATAGTTAAAAATCAAACATTTTAGAATCAGCATAGTGTTGTATTGAAATGTTAGGATTACATAAATTCCCCACTGTGATGATGATGATAGGTAAACAGGTAAATAATCATTTGTGTAGATCATATAGCTCTTTTTTTTATCTTATGGTTGGTCTTGCTGTCAGCATATCAACAGTAAAACACTAAACAGAGATGGCTGTGTCTAAAATCTTATATCCCATCTATTAATGAACAGAAGCACTTGTGCATTCATGAAGGTGTGGCGTTTGTGGATACTTAAACAGACTTTATTACTATGAGTGAGTTTTATGGCAGACATGGTCTGCATCGTGACAGGAGTGCGAGCTGAGGTATTCCCAACCATTGAGGAAAGATAGTTTGTCTGGGTGGGCTGATGACAAGCAATACTAAGATGCCAGTTGAAAATTAAAATGTTTGATTAATGCTAGGTGAAATGCAATTTTTAACAGAAGAATGTTTCAATAATTTTGGTCTCATTGGAAATGTGGAATTTTCAGATGTATTTTTGGAAAAAGAAAAAAAAAATGTTTATGTATTTCTTCCAGAAAGGCCCAAGCCTGTTGACAAAACTGATATGTGGGTAGTCTATTATGTTAAACATACTTATCGTGTTAGTCTATATAAAAGCCCTGAAAAATATAAAGTACGTTTTAAATTTTGCATATGGCTGCTTTAACTTTCTCTGGATCATTCTATGATAGTTCCAGATATACAGGAGATGAAAATAATTCCTAAAAAAGTATCAGTTTCAAACTTGGTAAAGACAACATCAAACATTATAATAGGCAAATTTAATTGTTCTCACACTGATTGGAATAAGAAAAATGTATACATTTGATGATCCTAAGCATAACGTTACTGTTTCCTTAATAAAATCCTTTTTAAAACTAATTAGTGCTAATTCAATATCAGCTCTGGTTGTCCCTCAAATTTTAACAATTTATTTAACAGATATTAAGAAACCATTATAATGGAGTGACCATCATATGACCAATATGATGTTAAATGTAGACTATGTCAATAGCAATAAGGCCGGCCCATCTAAGGGGATTATAATGAAGTTAATATTAATCTTTTACTACCTCCATAAACAATTTGAAATGGGATTAAAAAATTTCAAGCATAGATACATATTGGAAAACAACTAAAAATTATTAATATATGAAATAAAGGAACCATAAAATGTCATAAAAACCAAAAAAAAACTAAACTATCATCCTCAGTAATTTGCAATGAAGTTAAGGTTACCTTTTGAGAGAAAAAAGAAGGTAAAAACAGACTACACACTACTGGTTTCCATTATTATTATATGCAGTAATATGAAACTTTTCAAAAGGAGTACAGTGGGAAAATGTGACAATTTGATGTTTAAAATGCAAATAGATGATTTAAAGAAAGACCTTAAACATCACAACAAAAGGTGAGAGACTCCTTTAGAAGCGGTCATGGCTTTACTGTCAAATGATATGAGCATGATTTGAAGATAGTTTTTGTCATTGTTATTTCTATTGTGATGCAAGACGTTTGACCCTAACAAGAGACTAAACTGTCTGGAGCAGTTTTGTTATCAAAGAGGTGGCACTGGCTGCTGTCAGCTGTTCATGTGTTGCCCTTTGAAAAACAGATAATTCAGAAACTGGTTTTCATGACTTTGATAATGTCCTCACCTGCAAATCTGAGATGTATGTAATCTTTTCACAATTAGAGTTTATCATGAACTGAGTTGGAAACAGGTAATGGCTGCACTTCAAACAAGGAAGACAGCTGTTTCTTTCTCATTAACACACTGCAGACCTCCTGTTGTGAGGCCAGATCTCAGTCAAAGAGACAGGAACAGCCACTGTTTCAGAAGGTGAAGAGACTGTGTTTCACCAGGCTTGTGGAGGAGGGGAAAGAGTTCCTGCCAATCGGTATAGTAGGCTGGTAAATGCAGTGAACATGCTGCCTAGCAAAATTGTTTAATGCCCCCACCATAAATTGATTAAAAGGCATGTTCAATTGAGAGTTTTGAAAGAACTGGGACCTTATATATATATATATAAGATGAAAGACTTCCTGCCCTTCTGCAAGTAGCATAACTGTTATAAATGAAAAAAAAAAAAGATCTTATCTGACACAAACTGCCATATTTAAGGATTCATGACAAAAATCATCTACAAGCAAACTCTTTGGAGATGTTTCCAGAATGTGTCTACCTTGATCTAAGGTAGGAGAACAAGGATGGTTATTTTCTAGTAACTGTTCAGGATTCAGACTATTCAGTGATATGTATAGCATTTAGGAATAACATCAGTATCATTAAAGATGTACTTATTATCTCAGTGTAATTAAACATGAGGAACTCAACATTTTAACACAATAAAACATTTCACATAAAAGTCTAAATAACTGCTTATATATAGATATATATATATATTTTTTAATGGACAATATCATTGCTCTTGTATACTTTATCTATCTTTCACAGTTCCTCATTGTCTGTATCTTGGAATCTTACTGATTTATTAAAATTAAGAAATCATATTTTCCAATTTTCTACTGTATATATATATATATATTTACAGGGTGTCCGTAAAGTTACTATACAGTCTTTACAGTTACTATACAGACACCCTGCAGTACAGTAAGATATTGTATTAAAATATTTATTTGTAACAAAAGAAATAACACCTTTATGTTTATCAAAATCTCAGAAAATACATGTGTTACATCCGAAAAGACTGTAACAATCAAGGCAAACAAATTCTAAACTGTATAGTAACTTGTAAGACTGTATAGTAACTTTACAGACACCCTGTATATATATATATATATATAAATATTGCAAACTGATTTAATGCAAAATGTATTCTGTAAAAAAAAAACAAGAAAAGCAAACAATATTCTACTGAGCCTTCTCTTTTCAGGCTCAGAAACTTGGCTACCAACTCTCTCTTAAGCTACAAGATAACTCTAAATATATCTACCTGAAACTTGATTTTTCATCGGAGTAAGCCAAAAGAACAACAACAATTCTTTGTCAGGAAGTATCTGCTACTGTGAGGTAAATCTCTTGGGGAAAATTTGTGAATGAAAAATATCCTACAAAGAATGTTTAAACCGAATGAAGAAACAACTCTAATTCCTACATCAATCTTGTCTCAAACCAGGTAATATCCAGAGGAACTTGTTCTGAATGAGAAAAAAAAAAAAACATTTTAAAAAATGATGATGCAAAACCCTTTTTTTTTTTTTTAAAGGTTTCTTCAATACCTCGACCACAAACAATGTGTTTGCCACAAGTTTAAATACTTTAGTTCATTAATTTTCTTTTACTTCATCAATACCTCAGGTCTCATGACCTTATGTTTGGTGCAGTTTCTATGCTGCTGTGCTTTTTTTCCCAGTGCGCAACAGTGACAGGTAGTCGCCTAATAAATACATGTACACTGAGCTATTGTCAGTGTGACTGTCTGTAAAAATACTGCAATTAAAGTAGTAGTGACGCTGGAAATAGTATCAGTACTAGCTAAGATTAGTGGAGACTGAGGCTGGTTGTAACAGGGTTGAGTTATTACGGCACCAGTCAGTCCTAATTAAATGCATAGATTAGCTATAATCTATTAAATAATGACCTTTGGATCATAAGCAATTATAGCTACAATATACCTTTAATTAGGAATTGTGGTTTAATGTCTCCTGGAAACTAAAACAAAATTTGCATATTGCATTATAGCCAAACCCGTGTACCAATAAAAGGAGCATAAGTATAATTTCAGAAAACAACAACAAAAAAAGCAAAAAATAAGATTGTAAATTTTTGATTAAATATTATTCAAAGAAACAATAAAGTATTTTTTGTCTTTTCAAACATTTCCACTTTTAATATTACCATTAGAAAGAGGACTAGCTAACAGATAATATGCTCTGGTGTTCATCTGTTGTCACCATGATTGGGATTATTACTGCAAACTGTTCTCGCTGTGCAAATGTCAGTGTTGACTTTTTAGTTATGTTTGCTGTTTACAAATCGGTTCAAGCTGGTGTCGGATCTGTGACCTACAGTTACGGTTGTTGCCTTGTCGAATTTTTCAACCAATGTAAACAAAGCCACTGACAAAGCAGAGCTAAGCTTGATGATGATAACAAGAAATGATTACTGAAACGTAGCTTTATTAGCTGCTTCTTCTACTAATAAAGTGGTGGAAAACATCTAAAATAACACTTTATTTTGACAGAAGGTAAATTTGAACATTTTCATTTTTAGCTCAGTGGTTAGTCTACTGGACTGCCGAGAGCTTGAGTAGGATTTTTTGAGCGAAGCTAACTCAGTTTGGTGTACTGTTCTCGAGGTTCTCCTCACTCTTCACCAGCCAGTCGTGTGGGTTTTCTCTGGATTTGCAAGCTTCCTCAGTAAAAGTAGGAAGTATTGAGTCCTTTGTGGTAGGAGATTATGTTTTATAGCAGATAACTGTAACTCTCTACTCCCATCACAAAGGTTGTTTCCAACTTTGAGACTGGTGAACGACAGCACATCAACTTTCTACTTGAATACTTAAAGTCTATTCTAGCCATCTGATTTAACAGAAGTCTAGATTTTTGGCATCAGTTACCTACAGAAAAAACTTATACATATTTATGCAATTAGTTATAAATCACACCTGTAAAAACTTTAGGCAAGTTCTTACTGTATACAGCAATAAAAATGCTGCAGTTTGGAAAGGCTGCAAATGTATTTCACTTGAATAAATGCACTTTTGAAGAGAAAACTGCCATAAACAATTAAGTATGTTTAGTTTGCTTACATATGTATACTAGTTTCTGGAGTGACTCGATAGAAGTTTGCAACATTTTGTTAGAACAAGTTTCTTTTTACAGTTTAATCTCATTCACCATCACTAACTAAAGCTCTATAGTATTCAACTGCTTTATTGTTCAGCCAATGCATGGTGAATTTTTAGAGATCCTCACCCATTGTTAAATTAGATGCTTAAAGAGTTTTACAAATTTACTAAAAATTCTTTGTTTTCAAAGACCAATTTCCTTCCCCCTTTTAAAATATTTTATAAATTTTTTCATCTATGTTATTTATGCTATACTTTAGAAAAAAATCCTGTTCTGCTGACCTTTCATTACTGTCACTAGGTTAAGTACTTAGACAGACTGTTGGCGTTTGCTTTTACCACTGAATATACTTGACTAGTAACTTCCAGCTTTAATACTTCTGCTTTTTACCATCTTTCAGTTGGAATAAATCTTTTGCTTAAAAAAAATACTAAAGTGTTCTTTCAAAAGAGTCCTTCTGGATTAGAAGTATATTTGTAAAAAAATTGTCATCCTACGCATTCACAATTACTGACTTATCTGCCCCATTGAATCTTTAAGCTTCTTTTCTAGTTAGGATAAACCCCGAAGATCGTAACAGGGAAAGACTTAAAAAATGGGTTTGCTTGTCAGCTGTTTAACTATTAATAAATTGACAAAAATATTGAAACTAATCACAGATATCTTTAAAGTCTTTTTGTTGTTGTTGTCTGTACAGTATTTTGTATTGAAAAATTCTGTAAAATTTCACCTTTAAATTTACAAATATTCTTTTTTAATTGCCAGTTACTTTTAACTCCATATACCACATGCATTATAGATATATAGATAGATGGCAGTATGATTGTTAGTGTATTTCATTATGAGGTAGAAATCTTAATCTATAGCCGGGGTTTTCAACCTGAGAGACGCGGGGCCATTTTTGGTGGGACGCAAGCTGGTCCTGAGTCTGAAACCTATTGTTGGATGATTTTACTTCCTCTCATTTTACATTTGCAATTGTAAGCCCCAAATGGGTGAAGAAAGGTGTCCAAGCTGTGTCTTGACCTAGCCTCAGGTCCTCCTACCACGCAATTGCACTGACACAGTTATTATATGCATGGTGTAACTTCTGCCTTCGCTCTTGGCTGATGTTGCGGTCTTGTTGACTTAGCGATAACTTGCTGCATAAGACTAAGTTATGGCTTCTGATTGGCTGATGATTTTTGAGGAATTGACATGCCCTCAAAAATATTCCAATTTCATCAAAACAAAAGGCAGATACTTCTACAAAATGTGGTACGTTTGTACGTAAGACCAAGCCACTAAAATCAATCTGTCCTTTCCTTATTTTCTTCGTACAAAGTTTGTGCCATTTGGCACTCGGCAGATTTAAAGTCATATTTCAAACACGCATGATTGACGCGTGATAGCAGGCCATTTGCTGATTGGTCAGCCAAACTCCGCGGTGGAGTGGCATTGTGCAATGAGTGAGCTGGATCGATTCTTCTGCATCAAGCTTTGTTATCGTCTGTATGAGACTCAGGCTTGATTCTCAGACTAATTTAGCAAGAGAAGGAATCCCAGCCTATCTTTAACATTGTTTTCATAAGTGACAGAATACTTCCGAGTTGAAATTCGCGTAAATTTCAATCTAGATTCGACCAATTATGGGTCCTGTCAAGACACGGCTGTACAGTAACAAGTTTCTAAATATATGATTCACTTCATTGGTGGACAAGGGAATTCATAAACCTCAATGTGTTGTATGTGGTGAAGTCTTGGCTGCCTCAAGCATGAAAAAGAATCACCTATGATGACATTTGGTAATAAAACATCCGCAATTCAAGGGTAGGGACAGGACATTCTTCGAGATGAAATTGCAAGCATTGAATTCCTATAAGTTTGGTTGGAGTTGCACTACAGACTGTCGTGTTTGTTGAGGCATCATTTTGGATCGCATATAGAGTTGCCAAGGTGAAAAAACTGCATACAATTGCAGAGAACCTGATCATGCCATGTATGAAGGACGTAACAAGACTGTTATTTGGCAAGAACAGCCGTGAAAGCTATCATCATTGTCAGTATTCAACAAAAGTATATAACACCAAATAAGCTCAATTTCAGATGTGATTGAATCCAAAGTTGTTGAGAATATATAAAATTCACCATATTTTGCCATAGCCATGGATGAATCCAGAGATATTGCCTCACTGAGCCAGTTGATGGTCTGGGTGAGGTATATTTCGGAGGACACCTTCGAAGAAGAATCCTTGTTTTGTTCACCACTGACCCGCACAACGAAAGACATATTTCGTAAAATTGAACATTACTTTGAACAAAAAGGCCTTCAATGGGACAAGCTTGTGGGTAACTGTATCAATGGAGCTCCTGCTATGATCGGTTGTAATTCTGGATTTCAAGCCATGATAAAACGAGTTGCGCCCCTGGCAATCACTATTCATTGCCTGATTCAATGACAGGCCCTATCAGTGAAAACCTTACCTGTTCCTATGAAGCAAGTGCTAAATCAGGTGGTGAAAATAGTCAACTATATCAAAGCCAGTCCCCTGAACACCAGCCTATTCAGGCAACTGTGCAAAGACATGGATGCCGAACACCAGAACCTGTTATACCACACCAAAGTCAGGTGGTTAAGTTGCAGAAATGTGCTGTTTCGGGTATATAGCTCTGTGTAGAGGTGGTGGAATTTCTCTGCGGACAGAAGAAGGTGGAAATGGCCAGCTTCCTGGCAGATAAATCATGGCTAGGAATTTTGTGTTATTTGACTGACGTATTTGAGAAATTCAAGAAACTGAATGAGTCTCTACAAGGCAGATATTCCAACATCATGGATTTACATTACAAAATTCATGGATTCACTTGTACTCTGGATTTACTAGTGCTGAAGGCCTAGGCAAAATTGCACGCCCTCTTTTCCCGCCTAAACAAATTTCTGGAAGACAATAACGATGTTGATATACCAGATATTGTGATGCACCTGAACTTGACAAAGAGTGAATGTGAAAAGTACTACCCCGACTTAGACCCCAGTCAGTTCAATCCCATACCGTGGATGTCTGGAGCCTAGAAGATGATTTTGTGCAAGAAGAGCTGGTAAGGCTTCAGCAAAATTCAGTGGCTCACGCACTCTTTGAAAGGAAGAGACTGTGTGAATTTTGGTGTGGAATGCGGGTCGAATACCCAGTGTTATCTTCAAATGTGATTAAGAAGCTTATGCCCTTTATATGCAAGCCCAGCCATCTCAATGAGAAGTTTCAATATGTGCACTGCGCCCACTTTCAATATGTACCTTTTACCCACCTTTGGTGGAAGACTGAAATGTTTCTGGTCTGAAAATGTCAGATTTGTACATTGAATTTGTTTGCTAGTCTAAGAAAGTCTGAGACAATCCAACGAATTTGTATTTACTAGTTTTTGCTGGATTGGGTGGGATGCAAGAGTCTGTACGTAGTTAGATTTGGGACGCCATGGGAAAAAGGTTGAAAACCCCTGATCTATAGCTTTTTTGAAAAGTATAACACAAAGACATAGTATACTTTAAAATATTTGTTTATAGTTTGCACAAAAATAGCTCTTTTGATTCCATTTGTTGACAAAGCCCGGCTGAATGTCTTGAAATTCTGAGTAATTATTATTATAGATTTAATGAACAAATTTTGATTTGACAGAAGCCAGAATTGTGTACTTTAGACCTAGTAGCCAGTTTTTACCAGGCACACTTTTGAATTTGGCTGTCAGTCACTGTTTGGCAGCACCTGTTGAACTTTTTCACATTAATATTTTTCTTTTTATGAATAATTCAGAAAATCACTGCAACTCGTGACATTCTATTCTCAGCATCCATCTGTGAGGAGCAGCTTTGAGAGAACAATAGGTTGTAGAAAATTTTTTTTTTTTTTTTTTGAAAAAGTGAAAGTTGGAATAATGCAAGATTTTTTGTGTGTAAAGATGAAATACATTTGAATGTTAATATTAGTCTTGCTAATCCTCACTGATTAAAAGCAATAGGAAAAAAAAAGGGAATCTTAAAACTAAGTATAATTAATGCACTGTATTACCCATTATCTTATCTTAGCAATCCTCTCAGATCTGGAGATCCATTGGAGGCAACATTACCCAATTTTTTTTCAAAAGAACGGATAAGAAATTATCATCTTAATTTCTA